>OW121741.1:11975751-12090751 GCA_933228675.1 Stomorhina lunata
CTGTCTGTGTCTGTCTGTGTCTGTCTGTGTCTGTCTGTGTCTGTCTGTGTCTGTCTGTGTCTGTCTGTGTCTGTCTGTGTCTGTCTGTGTCTGTCTGTGTCTGTCTGTGTCTGTCTGTGTCTGTCTGTGTCTGTCTGTGTCTGTCTGTGTCTGTCTGTGTCTGTCTGTGTCTGTCTGTGTCTGTCTGTGTCTGTCTGTGTCTGTCTGTGTCTGTCTGTGTCTGTCTGTGTCTGTCTGTGTCTGTCTGTGTCTGTCTGTGTCTGTCTGTGTCTGTCTGTGTCTGTCTGTGTCTGTCTGTGTCTGTCTGTGTCTGTCTGTGTCTGTCTGTGTCTGTCTGTGTCTGTCTGTGTCTGTCTGTGTCTGTCTGTGTCTGTCTGTGTCTGTCTGTGTCTGTCTGTGTCTGTCTGTGTCTGTCTGTGTCTGTCTGTGTCTGTCTGTGTCTGTCTGTGTCTGTCTGTGTCTGTCTGTGTCTGTCTGTGTCTGTCTGTGTCTGTCTGTGTCTGTCTGTGTCTGTCTGTGTCTGTCTGTGTCTGTCTGTGTCTGTCTGTGTCTGTCTGTGTCTGTCTGTGTCTGTCTGTGTCTGTCTGTGTCTGTCTGTGTCTGTCTGTGTCTGTCTGTGTCTGTCTGTGTCTGTCTGTGTCTGTCTGTGTCTGTCTGTGTCTGTCTGTGTCTGTCTGTGTCTGTCTGTGTCTGTCTGTGTCTGTCTGTGTCTGTCTGTGTCTGTCTGTGTCTGTCTGTGTCTGTCTGTGTCTGTCTGTGTCTGTCTGTGTCTGTCTGTGTCTGTCTGTGTCTGTCTGTGTCTGTCTGTGTCTGTCTGTGTCTGTCTGTGTCTGTCTGTGTCTGTCTGTGTCTGTCTGTGTCTGTCTGTGTCTGTCTGTGTCTGTCTGTGTCTGTCTGTGTCTGTCTGTGTCTGTCTGTGTCTGTCTGTGTCTGTCTGTGTCTGTCTGTGTCTGTCTGTGTCTGTCTGTGTCTGTCTGTGTCTGTCTGTGTCTGTCTGTGTCTGTCTGTGTCTGTCTGTGTCTGTCTGTGTCTGTCTGTGTCTGTCTGTGTCTGTCTGTGTCTGTCTGTGTCTGTCTGTGTCTGTCTGTGTCTGTCTGTGTCTGTCTGTGTCTGTCTGTGTCTGTCTGTGTCTGTCTGTGTCTGTCTGTGTCTGTGTCTGTGTCTGTCTGTGTCTGTCTGTGTCTGTCTGTGCCTGTCTGTGTCTGTCTGTGTCTGTCTGTGTCTGTCTGTGTCTGTCTGTGTCTGTCTTTGTCTGTCTGTGTCTGTCTGTGTCTGTCTGTGTCTGTCTGTGTCTGTCTGTGTCTGTCTGTGTCTGTCTGTGTCTGTCTGTGTCTGTCTGTGTCTGTCTGTGTCTGTCTGTGTCTGTCTGTGTCTGTCTGTGTCTGTCTGTGTCTGTCTGTGCCTGTCTGTGTCTGTCTGTGTCTGTCTGTGTCTGTCTGTGTCTGTCTGTGTCTGTCTGTATCTGTCTGTATCTGTCTGTGTCTGTCTGTGTCTGTCTGTGTCTGTTTGTGTCTGTCTGTGTCTGTCTGTGTCTGTCTGTGTCTGTCTGTGTCTGTCTGTGTCTGTCTGTGTCTGTCTGTATCTGTCTGTGTCTATCTGTGTCTGTCTGTGTCTGTCTGTGTCTGTCTGTGTCTGTCTGTGTCTGTCTGTGTCTGTCTGTGTCTGTCTGTGTCTGTCTGTGTCTGTCTGTGTCTGTCTGTGTCTGTCTGTGTCTGTCTGTGTCTGTCTGTGTCTGTCTGTGTCTGTCTGTGTCTGTCTGTGTCTGTCTGTGTCTGTCTGTGTCTGTCTGTGTCTGTCTGTGTCTGTCTGTGTCTGTCTGTGTCTGTCTGTGTCTGTCTGTGTCTGTCTGTGTCTGTCTGTGTCTGTCTGTGTCTGTCTGTGTCTGTCTGTGTCTGTCTGTGTCTGTCTGTGTCTGTCTGTGTCTGTCTGTGTCTGTCTGTGTCTGTCTGTGTCTGTCTGTGTCTGTCTGTGTCTGTCTGTGTCTGTCTGTGTCTGTCTGTGTCTGTCTGTGTCTGTCTGTGTCTGTCTGTGTCTGTCTGTGTCTGTCTGTGTCTGTCTGTGTCTGTCTGTGTCTGTCTGTGTCTGTCTGTGTCTGTCTGTGTCTGTCTGTGTCTGTCTGTGTCTGTCTGTGTCTGTCTGTGTCTGTCTGTGTCTATCTGTGTCTATCTGTTTGTTTCTGTCTGTCTGAAATTGAAATTTTTTTCCTTATATACTTAAAATTTTCTATAGAAAAATTTTTGATAAAAAAAAATTTCTATAGAAAAATTTTTGAAAAAAAAAAATTTCTTTAGAAAAATTTTTGATAAAAAAATTTTCAGTAGAAGAATTTCTGATTAAAAAATTTTCTATAGAAAACTTTTTGATAAAAAAATTTTCTATAGAAAAATTTTAGTTAAAAGTAAAAAAAAAACGGCAACTCTACCGACGATTTATTTTTCTGTTCCCTTTGCGTCGTCCAGTGTTTATGACCCATACATAAGTCATAATCAATCCTTGGTTCGCTTGATAAAGCCAATGAAGGTTGAAGGCAATATAAGTTAAAAGGAATGTATGATAAAGATCTTACATTTATTAATCTGGTTCTCTAGTATTGAAAAACATCTTAAATTAAATTTATTTTTAATTTAAAAAAAAAAACACATAACCATAAAGACAAAACCATAGAGAAGCCATCAAATCACAACGAATTAAATTAATTACCTAAAATTTCAATTAAAACTAATTTATTTTATATACAAGATTTTAAAATAACCAAAAATTTGTGATTTGATTTAATTATTTTGTACTGGTTTTACGCAAATCAACTTAAATAGAAGCAAAAATTGCCATAATTTAAAATGGTTAAGTATTGCAAAAATCACTTAAAATTTAAGATGTCTTTAATAATACAGTAGTAGCAGCAGCAGCAGGACAGCAGACAAATGATTGGCTCCGGACAACATTCACTTGTAATGTATGAAAAAAGTGGCATATTCTCGCTACACACTCCCAAGAGGTCTTGAGATTTTTGTATGATTTTTTTATTTGGTTACACCAAAATTAAAAACGAATCAAGTTTGTTTGTTTCTTTGTATTTTTATGGAGATAAAATGCAACAATTTAATGAAAGACCAAAATGTTCAAGACATCTGATAGATAATAGCCATTTTTACTGTTTTTGTTTCTAACTAGAGCATTTGCTTACATTTGTTCAGAAGCTTTGCCAAAATGTTGTTAAATGTTATTTTAAGCATGTTAACAATTTTGAAAATTTTTCATAATATTTCAAAAAAAAAAAAAAAAAAATTGGACTAATACTTGTTAGTAAAGGCCTGAAAAATTCATTCATTCACAAAAGTCTCTTAAAGTTTTCGACTCTGTCATCTATCAATGTTGGGTTATTAAAACAGAAAGATTGAATTTAACAAAAATCAAAAAAAAACTTCGTCAATATGTTTTAAACTGTGATTGTGCTGGTCTCTAGCTTTAAACAAAATCATATCATAAATAAATAAAATAAAAAAAAAACAGCCTTATCGTTTGGCATCCGTCTACAATTGTTATAGATTTTTCTTTCATTTTCTGAATTTAAGTTTTCATAAGACTTGACCACCGTTCAAAATGAAAAATCCGTTTCAAATTGCTTATAATGTTGTAATAATTAAAATGAAAATTTATAGTTTTTTTTGTTGTAAGCTTAAAGCAAATTCTTAAAAAACTGATTTTGAAAGTCTTAATAAAATTACAAACATAAAGAAATCATTAAAAGTTGCGTAAATTTTAAAAACTTTTTAATTGAAACAAATCACATTTTAATCATAAGCTACAAAAGTATTTTTAAAAGTGTTACAGTTTTTGGATAGAAACTATCCAAAATAAGAAATTTTTGATAGTTTCCAAAATAAAAAAAATTTCAAAAAATTTCCCAATAAATATAAGAAATTTTTGAAAAATTTTCTATAAATATAAGAAATTTTTGAAAAATTTTCTATAAAAATAGGAAATTTTTGAAAAATTTTCTATAAAAAAAGGAAATTTTTGAAAAAATTCCTATAAAAATAGGAAATTTTTGAAAAAACTCCTACAAAAATAGGAAATTTTTGAAAAAATTCCTATAAAAATAGGAAATTTTTGAAAAAATTCCTATAAAAATAGGAAATTTTTGAAAAAATTCCTATAAAAATAGGAAATTTTTGAAAAAATTCCTATAAAAATAGGAAATTTTTGAAAAAATTCCTATAAAAATAGGAAATTTTTGAAAAAATTCCTATAAAAATAGGAAGTTTTTGAAAAATTTCCTATAAAAATAGGAAATTTTTGACAAATTTCCTATAAAAAGAGGAAATTTTTGAAAAATTTTTGAAAAATTTCCTATAAAAATAGGAAATTTTTGAAAAATTTCCTATAAAATAGGAAATTTTTGAAAAATTTCCTATAAAATAGGAAATTTTTGAAAAATTTCCTATAAAAATATGAAACTTCTAAAAAATTTTCCTATAAAAATAGGAAATTTTTGAAAAATTTCCTATAAAAATAGGAAATTTTTGAAAAATTTCCTATAAAAATAGGAAATTTTTGAAAAATTTCCTATAAAAATAGGAAATTTTTGAAAAATTTCCTATAAAAATAGGAAATTTTTGAAAAATTTCCTATTTTTATAGGAAAATTTTTTAGAAGTTTCATATTTTTATAACTATCCAAAAATTTCCTATAAAAATAGAAAATTTTTGAAAAATTTCCTATAAAAATAGAAAATTTTTGAAAAATTTCCTATAAAAATAGGAAATTTTTGAAAAATTTCCTATAAAAATAGGAAATTTTTGAAAAATTTCCTATAAAAATAGGAAATTTTTGAATAATTTATTATAAAAATAGGAAATTTTTGAAAAATTTCCTATAAACATAGGAAATTTTTGAAAAATTTCCTATAAAAATAGGAAATTTTTGAAAAATTTCCTATAAAAATAGGAAATTTTTGAAAAAACTCCTATAAAAATAGGAAATTTTTGAAAAATTTCCTATAAAAATAGGAAATATTTAAAAAATTTCCAATAAAAATAGGACATTTTTGAAAAATTTCCTTTAAAAATAGGAAATTTTTTAAAAAATTTCTATAAAAATAGGAAATTTTTGAAAAATTTCCTAACAAATAGAAAGTTTTTGAAAAATTTCCTATAAAAATAAAATATATAGAAAATATATATATTTTATATAAATATAAAAAATAGAAAATGTTTGAAAAATTTCCTACAAAAATAGAAAATGTTTGAAAAATTTCCTATAAAAATAGAAAATGTTTGAAAAATTTCCTATAAAAATAGGAAATTTTTGAAAAATTTCCTATTAAAATAGGAAATTTTTGAAAAATTTCCTATAAAAATAGGAAATTTTTGAAAAATTTCCTATAAAACTAGGAAATTTTTGAAAAATTTCCTATAAAACTAGGAAATTTTTGAAAAATTTCCTATAAAACTAGGAAATTTTTGAAAAATTTCCTATTAAAATAGGAAATTTTTGAAAAATTTCCTATAAAAATAGGAAAATTTGAAAAATTTCCTATAAAAATAGGAAATTTTTGAAAAATTTCTTATAAAAATAGGAAATTTTTGAAAAATTTCCTATAAAAATAGGAAATTATTGAAAATTTTACTATAAAAATAGGAAATTTTTGAAAAATTTTCTATAAGAATATGAAATTTTTGAAAATTTACCTATAAAAATAGGAAATTTTTGAAAAATTTCATATAAAAATAGGAAATTTTTGAAAAATTTCATATAAATATAGGAAATTTTTGAAAAATTTCCTTTAAAAATAGGAAATTTTTGAAAAATTTCCTTTAAAAATTGGAAATTTTTGAAAAATTTCCTTTAAAAATAGGAAATTTTTGAAAAATGTCCTTTAAAAATAGGAAATTTTTGAAAAATTTCCTATAAAAATAGGAAATTTTTGAAAAATTTCCTATAAAAGTAGGAAATTTTCGAAAAATTTCCTGTAAAAATAGGAAATTTTTGAAAAATTTCCTATAAAAATAGGAAAAAAATAGGCAAAAATTTACTATTTTTATAGGAAATTTTACAAAATTTTCCTATTTTTGTAGGAAATTTTTGAAAAATTTCCTCTTTTTTAGGAAGCATTTGAAAAATTTCCTATGAAAATAAGAAATTTTTCAAAATTGTTTTATGAAATTACGAAATTTTTGAAAATATTTTTGAGGCCCAAATCTAATGTTAAAAGTAATTTTACTAAAACTGTCTATGTATGAAATGTTTTGTAAACATAAAAACAAAAGACTTAAGACACAAGCTGTTTTTAAGAAACTAATGCCCTTATTTATAAATGGAAAATAATGTTACTTGAATATAAACCATATTTTCTACATAGAGTTCCTATTATAAGATATGGATATTTTTTTGAAACCTTTTTCAATAAGAGCATAAGTTTGTTATCAAAAGTATATCTTAAATTAATGTTAACTAGATATTTAAATAAGTTAATAGGGCATAAACATTTTAAGACATTTAAATCAAGTATTTTTAAAGTAAAATTAACTATTTAGTAAATAGCTAGAAACCAATAAAAACAACTTTAAAGCTTAAGCTGAACCACAACTTAATAAGTGTGACTAAGTGTTTGAAAAATGCCACATAAATAATCACCGACTTCAGTTAAAGTAAATCCAATGACGTTTTCGTATAAAAAAACAGATGAAAGAAAAACAACGTAAAACAAGGGAGTTGAAAATAGTAACAAGAACTGAAATAAAGTCAAATGAATATGCAAAAGTTAGTCAGCAAGAAAATATATTTTACAATCAAATAAATAAATCTGGCACGAAATGCATGTATAACCTACCAACATAGTGGCCTGCTTTGAAATGAATTTGGAATTGCCACATTCATCTAAAACAAGAGGCAAAAAATACAAAAAAACAACTCCAATGCAAGTGACTTTAAGTGGCCATTTGAAAGACAGCAATGAATTTTGCTTAAAGTCGAGCAGCAGCCGTACAAAAAAAAAACGAAAGGCAAACAACCTTTTTTTTTTTGCTTAGTATAAGCATTTGTCCGTATGTCCATGTAAATCTAACTAGTTTTATTGGTTTAAAAATGTTATGTTATATATTCTTTAAATCCTTTTACATAATCCCCCTATATAAATTTTTACAATGTAATACCTTTAGATATCTAACTATAGAGCTATACTAGTAGAGATCTTATTTAAAGTGGTCTTTACTCTATTTATTGAAATGAATAAGAGTCGTGATTTACTACCATTAATGGCTGAGATCGTAAACTATTTATAGACATGCAAAACTTTTGTTAGATTCAAACCTAAAACAACGGCTTAAATATTGTTTTAACTAAACCCGATTCAATAAAACTCATAGTAACTCTATTACAAACTCATAACTTAGGGGGTCTTTTTCTTTGCTAGACAAAATCGTTTGCATTATTTTAAATTAGAAGCTGGAAGGCGTAAATGTGTAAAGTTTTATGGTGACAATTTTACAACAATGGCTAATTTTTTTTTTCAAACCAAGTGCCTTGTATTGTTTCATTTTATTTCAATAATAAATCATAAATTATTATTGAGTAAACGGAGCCATTTTAATAAAATTCTAGATAATAAATTGATCTTTGTTTGTTAGAGATAACAAGTTAGTGGGAAAAACACTTTATTCCGCCTTAAGGGTAATTTTGGATAGAAATAAAGCAAAATATTATGAATCTAATTAATTTGGACACAAATTGGAAATAGTAAATCACGGAATTGAAATAACAAAGTTATTTGCTGTATAAAGGATGGAATTTGTCATTAATGGTTAAAAGATTTTTTTTTTTAAATTTCCCATTTTTATAGGATATTTTTTAAAAATTTTCTATTTCAAAAATATCTTATTTTTATAGAAAATTTTTAAAAAATTTCCTACTTTTAGTGGAAATCTTTTTGAAAATTTCCTATAAAAAATGGAAATTTTTAAAAAATTTCCTATAAAAATAGGAAATTTTTGAAAAGTTTTCTATAAAAATAAGATATTTTTAAATAGAAAATTTTAAAAAATATCCTATATAAAAATATCCTATTTTTATAGGAAATTTTTCAAAAACTTCCTTTTTTATAGGAAATTTTTCAAAAATTTCCTTTTTTTACAGGAAATTTTTCAAAAAATTCCTATTTATAGTGGAAATTTTTTGAAAATTTCCCATAAAAAAAGGAAGTTTTTGAAAAATTTCCTATAAAAAAATTATTTAAAAATTTCCTATTTTTATAGGAAACTTTTCAAAAATTTTTTATTTTAATGGGAAATTTTTCAAATGTTTCCTATTGTTATAGAAAAATTTTCAAAAATTTCTTATATTTATAGGAATTTTTTCAAAAATTTCCTACTTTTAAAGGAAATTTTTCAAAAATGTCCTATTTTTATAGGAAATTTTTCAAAATTTTCCTATTTTAGTAGAAAATTTTTTAAAAATTTTCTATTTTAGTATTAAATTTTTTAAAAATTTTCTATTTTTATAGAAAATTTTTCAAAAATTTCTTATTTTTGCAGGAAATATCTAGTCTATGTCTTAGTCAATGTCCTAGTCTATATTATAGTCTATGTTATAGTTTATGTGTTAGTCTACGATTTAGTCTTTGTCTTAGTCTATGTATTAGTCTGTTAATTTATGTCTTAGTCAATATCATAGTTTATGTTATAGTCTACGTTATATTCCATGTCTTAGTCTATATGTTAGTCTATGTTTTAGTTTATGTCTTAGTCTATGCTTTAGTCTATGTCTTAGTCTATGTCTTAGTCTATGTCTTAGTCTATGTCTTAGTCTATGTCTTAGTCTATGTCTTAGTCTATGTCTTAGTCTATGTCTTAGTCTATGTCTTAGTCTATGTCTTAGTCTATGTCTTAGTCTATTTCTTAGTATATGTCTTAGTCTATTTCTTAGTCTATGTCTTAGTCTATGTCTTAGTCTATGTCTTAGTCTATGTCTTAGTCTATGTCTTAGTCTATGTCTTAGTCTATGTCTTAGTCTATGTCTTAGTCTATGTCTTAGTCTATGTCTTAGTCTATGTTTTAGTCTATGTCTTAGTCTATGTCTTAGTCTATATCTTAGTCTATGTCTTAGTCTATGTCTTAGTCTATGTCTTAGTCTATGTCTTAGTCTATGTCTTAGTCTATGTCTTAGTCTATGTCTTAGTCTCTGTCTTAGTCTATGTCTTAGTCTATGTCTTAGTCTATGTCTTAGTCTATGTCTTAGTCTATGTCTTAGTCTATGTCTTAGTCTATGTCTTAGTCTATGTCTTAGTCTATGTCTTAGTCTATGTCTTAGTCTATGTCTTAGTCTATGTCTTAGTCTATGTCTTAATCTCTGTCTTAGTCTATGTTTTAGTCTACGTCTTAGTCTGTGTCTTAGTCTATATCTTAGAATATGTCTAAGTGTACCTCTTGCTCTATATATTAATCAATGTCTTAGTCTATGTTCTTAGTAAATATTGAGTCTGATTAGAATTTTTTTATTACTTTTCTCCTCGTAGCATCCTTCGTATATAACCTACAAAATGAAGGTTGACGTTTTTTTATGTAAATCGTTATTAACACTCAATATAATTAAATTTTTAGACTACTACATCATTTAGCTAATAAATGCATTTAACATCTGCTCAAAATTACAGTGATGTGTAAAACAAATGAAATTTTCTATTAATAAGTTTGAGAATTGCTATTTTTTAGTTATACAATTTCTAGCTAAAACACTATAATTTAGATTAGAAAAGTGTGAAACTGATTTGAAGACTTACAGCACATCGGAGTCAAACTTGTTTCAAAGTTTTCAGTATTGAAATATTTGTCTATTTCTTGTTTAAATTCTTAGACTATACAGCATCCAATTTATCTGTCATGTAATTGATTGTTTTACTGTTTAATTTCTCACATGCATAATTATTTATCAGTATTACTAAATCTTATAAATATTAACAATATAAACATTGTTGATTTGATTTCATTTTCAATTTCAGATTTCTTCTAAAACAGCAAATAAAAGCAGCCGGTTTTGTTATGTTTACACATTTTTTTTATAAAAAATTCGAAATGTTTCTGAAAAAAGTGCTAGAAAAACGGGTTAATAATTGATTTTTTAAAATAACTAACATTTACAGACACAATAATAAAAACATACTTTAAGCTGCTCTATTACATTCAGTTTTGTTTTCTATCAAATGAAAAATTTATAAAAAAGGAAGTTGTGCAAATTCATTTTTAAATCTATGAACTAAAAATCTAGTTTATTTTTAAGAAATAAAAAAAAAAACAACTAGAAAAACTAGAGTATGTAAATACTAAAAAAACTAGTTTAAATTAAACTATGATTCAATATAGAATGTTATAAAATTAATAAACGTTACCTTTTAATAATATTTAAAGCAACGAATTACATTACAAATGCGAAATGTTAGCAGTAGAACAAAAGACTTAAGACACAAACCCAAAAATGGTAAATGACGGAGAATTCATGGGAAAATCTAAGAAAAAAGAATTCTTTGGGGATCAAAAATTAAAATGCAATAAATAAAATATTACATCCGTTTTGAACAAGAATTTGCTTTTAATGAAATAATATTTTTGATAAGTATAAAAAATTGTTTTGAAACACAAACAATTATTAAGAATAGAGTAGACTAAGAATAAATTAAGATATAGACTAAGACATAGACTAAGACATAGACATAGACTAAGTCATAGACTAACACATAGAGTAAGACATACCTTAAGACATAGACTAAGACATAAACTAAGACATAGACTAAGACATAGACTAAGACATAGACTAAGACAGACAAAGACATAGACTAAAACACAAACTAAGACATAGACTAAGACATCGACTCAGACATCGACTTAGACTAAGACATAGACTAAGACATAGACTAACACATAGACTAAGACATAGACTAAGACATAGACTAAGACATAGACTAAGACATAGACTAAGACATAGACTAAGACATAGACTAAGACATAGACTAAGACATAGACTAAGACATAGACTAAGACATAGACTAAGACATAGACTAAGACATAGACTAAGACATAGACTAAGACATAGACTAAGACATAGACTAAGACATAGACTAAGACATAGACTAAGATATAGACTAAGATATAGACTAAGACATAGACTAAGACATAGACTAAGACATAGACTAAGACATAGACTAAGACATAGACTAAGACATAGACTAAGACATAGACTAAGACATAGACTAAGACATAGACTAAGACATAGACTAAGACATAGACTTAGACATAGACTAAGACATAGACTAAGACATAGACTAAGACATAGACTAAGACATAGACTAAGACATAGACTAAGAAATAGACTAAGACATAGACTAAGACATAGACTAAGACATAGACTAAGACATAGACTAAGACATAGACTAAGACATAGACTAAGACATAGACTAAGACATAGACTAAGACATAGACTAAGACATAGACTAAGACATAGACTAAGACATAGACTAAGACATAGACTAAGACATAGACTAAGACATAGACTAAGACATAGACTAAGACATAGACTAAGACATAGACTAAGACATAGACTAAGACATATACTAAGACATAGACTAAGACATAGACTAAGACATAGACTAAGACGTAGACTAAGACATAGACTAAGACTTAGACTAAGACATCCTATAAAAATTGAAAATGTTTGAAAAATTTCCCATAAAAAGAAAAAAAAATTTAAAAATTTTCTTTAAAAATATGAAACTTTTGAAAAATTTCCTATAAAAATAGAAAATTTTTTAAAAATTTCCTATAAAAATAGAAAAATGTTGAAAAATTCACCAATAAAAATATACAATTTTTAAAAATTTTTCTTACAAAGGTAAAATGTTAAGTTTAAAAAATTGTACAAGTGTTCTTTTTGAATATAAAACATATGTGTGGGACATATGGATCAAATTTAAATTATATTCAAACATTTTTCATTTTTCTAGCTTGAAAAGCGTTGTAGGTCATGAATCCGAATATTTGCCAAATGCTTTTAAATTATGCTTGATTATTTTTGATTTCTAACTAAGAAAAACCCCCCAGAGTTTGTCTATTGAAGAAACTTAGTATATCAAAACAAAAGACTTAAGACACATACTTGCCTTTAATATAATCCATGAGAAGTTTTTCAAGCATAAATCAATATTTGTTTAAATTTAAAAATTTGTTTAATTTTCTGTTACTGCACAAGTTTTATGGTTATTGATTCTTTTGCATGTGAAACTAATAGAGACTAGTAATACATATATTCATAAATTTAAATTTAGTTAGAAACTAAGTAAGTTTTAATAATGGAAGTTATTATTTTTTATATTAAATAAAATGAAAATAGTCAAATTGATATGGCAATAGGTCAGGGTTTTTTCTCTAAAATAAAAAATGAATATCGATTCTTTACACATGAATTCTTTTAAGGTTTTGTAATAAAAAAAGGTCATAAATTGATTTGAAGATTTTTCAAATTTATATATTATAAAAATGTTTACAATATTAAACCATTTAGACTACATTTTAAATCTACTTTTTCTTTTTTATAGATATTTCGTTTCCACTGTCTTGCAATTTCAAATCTATCGTGGCATGTGTCGTGCGGCTGGCCAATATGATCCAAATGATCCCAGAAAGCCTTTACATAAATGTGATGTTTATCGTCATCCTGAAGCGGGTAATTTGTTAAAGTGAGTTCAGTTTATTATGATTTTTCCAATTACGTTTAAAACAAATTTTCTTTCGTTTGAGAGTAGATTTTTCAATTACCTTCAAAACTAATTTCCTTATGGTTTTGCTTTTTTACAATTTTTTTTTTAGACAAATTATGTCCAAAGGCGCATCCCAGCCATGGCAAGAGGTATTGCAGGAGTCTCTGGGTGAAGGCCGCTTAGATGGTTCAGCCTTACGTGAGTACTTTGCTCCGCTCGAGGAATGGTTGCGATTGGAAAATTTGCGCACAAATGAATATGTCGGTTGGAATTACGATGGCGATTATTGTAAACGCAGTATTGAAACGGCCAATCTTCAAGTATTTGGTGGCTATTACAATCATGCTCCTACAGGCCAGCACATAAATCAAAATTTGTTATTTGTTTTATTATTAACATATTTATTAGCTTTTTGTTTAAAATTAAATTAAATTGAATTATTTATTAAGTTTATTTTCGTTTTAAGCACCCAGATTTTTTTTTCTATAATTTTTGTATTATTAAACCAGTCATATTTGTTGCAAAATTTTATAAACAACAAAAAAATCTGTAAATTAAACTAAACACTTCATTTAACAATAAAGTCATTATTGAATTGTTTTTTCATAAAATTAAATTAATCATAATAAAAAAATAATACAATAATAAAATTTTAAATTACTTAAGTTTTTATTTATTTTTTTAGAAGTAGAAAAGTTATTTACTTCCGTTTTACAAACTCTATCGAGGCAGGGAAACCACAAAGATTAAAGCTAATCAAAATAAGACATAGACAAAGACAGAGCCTAAGACAACGTCTAAGACATAGACTAAGACATGGACTAAAATATAAACTTAGACATAGACAAAGACATAGACTAAGTCATAGACACAAATTTTGGAAAAATTTCCTTTAAAAATAGGAAATTTTTGAAAGATTCCCTACAAAAATAGGAAACTTTTGAAAAATTTCCTATAAAAATAGGAATTTTTGAAAAAAAATTCCTTATAAAAATAGGAATTTTTGAAAAAATTCCTTATAAAAATAGGAAATTTTTAAAAAATTTCCTGTAAAAATAGGAAATTTTTAAAAAAATTCCTGTAAAAGTAGGAAATTTTTAAAAAATTTCCTGTAAAATTAGGAAATTTTTAAAAAATTTCCTGTAAAAATAGGAAATTTTTGAAAATTTTCCTGTAAAAATTGGAAATTTTAAAAAAATTTCCTGTAAAAATAGGAAATTTTAAAAAAATTTCCTGTAAAAATAGGAAATTTAAAAAAAATTTCCTGTAAAAATAGGAACTTTTAAAAAAATTTCCTGTAAAAATAGGAAATTTTTGAAAAATTTCCTGTAAAAATAGGAAATTTTTGAAAAATTTCCTGTAAAAATAGAAAATTTTTGAAAATTTTCCTGTAAAAATAGGAAATTTTTGAAAAATTTCCTGTAAAAATAGGAAATTTTTGAAAAATTTCCCATAAAAATAGAAATTTTTTGAAAAATTTCCCATAAAAATAGAAAATTTTTGAAAAATTTCCTATAAAAATAGGAAATTTTTGAAAAATTTCCTACAAAAAATGGGAAATTTTTGAAAAATTTCCTACAAAAAATGGGAAATTTTTGAAAAATTTCCTACAAAAAATGGGAAATTTTTGAAAAATTTCCTATAAAAATAGGAAATTTTTGAAAAATTTCCTATAAAAATAGGAAATTTTTGAAAATTTTCCATAAAAATAGGATATTTTTGAAAAATTTCCTATAAAATAGGAAATTTTTGAAAAATTTCCTATAAAATAGAAAATTTTTGAAAAATTTCCTATAAAATAGGAAATTTTTGAAAAATTTCCTATAAAATAGGAAATTTTTGAAAAATTCCCTATAAAAATAGGAAATTTTTAAAAAAATTTCTCTGAAGTATAAAATTTCTATTCATATAAAAAGGACTTTATGTTAGTCTTATACTAACTCAGACCTGATATTTTAATGTATACACATTAAGACATAATCGTTACTTATTTTACACTTAAAATTTTCTACCTTAATATTTCTGGTTTCCCAATTTTTTTATTACGAAACATTTGCCTGAAGCAATTTATCTTATACAATATTTCTCACATTTTCTATAATATACGAGTTTTTGTACAGAAAACGCCTCAACATTAAACCTGATTTAAATTTCAATTAATGTTTTTATTTATTGAGATTTGCTAAAAACGACTTTAAGCTGAAACATTTGTATGTTTGTCTGTCTGTCCGTGCGCCTTAATCGTCCGTCCGTCTTTCCACACAGATTTGTGTGCTGAAAAGCTATTTGACAAATTGCCATAAATTTACGTTCTAAATAAAACAATCAATGTCAATGCTACTAGAAAAAAATAGCAGCAAAAAAAATTTCATAAAAATTGTGCAAAACGCACTTGTTTTCAAATTTCAGTTTACGCAACTGTTACGAGTAAAACACCCGAAAACTTTTTTAATGTTTAAGAGCCAAAATAAAACTCTACACGAACCCAAAAACCGGAAAAAATTCTACAATATGCGTTTTCGCAAAAAAAAAAATCAATTTGTATAACAGCCAGGTCATAGCTGCCGTCTGAGCTGGAGCTCATGATATTGCACTGAAAAATTATTTGCAAAATTTTTACACTAGACATTTGTCTAGTTTTTGAGAAAACAGCAAAAAAATCGTAGATTTGTTTAAGGTGCAGCCATAGATATAACAAATTATAAGAGTGCGTATGTTAATTTGACATTTTGCGTATTATATGCTATCGAAATATTAGTAGGTAATCATTCAATTTTGAGTTTAACTTAAAAAGTGTTTAAGATTTATATCCGGCAATTGTTGTATAAAAATTAATTTAAAAAAATTGATTATATTTTAAGCGATTTTTTATGCATTTAATAAATTTGAATATAATGATTCTATAGTCAAAGTAACTAACTCAACTTTTGAAAAAAAGGTTAAGACCTAGACTAAGATATGGAATGAGACATAGACTAAGACATATCCTATAAAAATAAGATATTTTTGAAAATTTAAAAAAAAATTTTAATTTTTGAAAAGTTTTCTATAAAAATAAGCAATTTTTTTTTTTTAATTTCCTATAAAAACAGAAAAACTAAAAAATTTTATAAGACAGAATAAGACATTTCTTCTCAAAATAAGAAATTTCTTAAAAATTTCTATAAAAATAACAAATTTTTAAAAATGTCTTATAAAAATAAAAAATCTCTATAAAAGTAAGAAATTTTTGAATAAATATCCTATGAAAATAAGAAATTTTTGAAAAATTTCCTATAAAAATAAGAAATTTTTTAAAAGCTTCTTAAAAAATAAAAAACTTTAAACAAATTTTATATAAACATAAGAAATTTTTGAAAAATTTCCTATAAAAATAAAAAGTTTTTGAAAAATTTAGTATAAAAATAAGAAATTTTTTTAAAAACTTTCTATACAAATAAGACATTTTTGAAAAATTTCTGATAAAAATTAGAAAACTTAAAAAAATTTCCTATAAAAGTAGTAAATTTTTGAAAAATTTCCAATCAAAATAAGAAATTTTTGAAAATTTCCTATATAAAAAAAATTTTGGAAAATTTCCCCTACAGATAAGAAATTTTTGAAAAATTTTATATAAAAAAAAGAAATAATTTCGTATAAAAATAATAATTTTTTGAAAAATTTTCTATAAACATTCTTATAAAAGTATTAAATTTTTTGAAAAATTTCCTATATAAATAAGAAAGTTTTAAAAAATATCCGTTCAAAATAAGAAATTTTTGAAAAATTTACATATAAAATAAGAAAATTTTGAAAAATGTTCTATAAAAATATGAAGATTTTGAACAATATTCCATAAAAACAGAAAATTTTTAAAAAATTTCCTTTAAAAGAAGAAAATTTTTGAAAAATCTCCTTTAAAAATATAAGATTTTTGAAAAACTTCCTTTAATAATATAAAATTTTTGAAAAATTTCCTATGAAAATAAGAAATTTTTGAAAAATTTCCTATGAAAATAAGAAATTTTTGAAAAATTTCCTATAAAAATAAGAAATTTTTGAAAAATTTCCTATAAAAATAGGAAATTTTCGAAAAATTTCCTATAAAAATAAGAAATGATTGAAAATTTTATTATAAAAATTAGAAATTATTGAAAAATTTCGTAAAAAAAAAAAATTTTTGAAAAATTTCCTATAAAAATAAAAAAATTTTTGCAAAGTTTCCTATAAAAATAAGAAATGTTTAAAAAGCTTCCTTTAAAAATACGAAATTTTTGAAAAATTTCCTATAAAAATAAGAAATTTTTAAAATTTTCCTATAAAAATAAGAAGCTTTTGAAAATTTTCCTATAAAAATAAGAAATTTTTAAAAAATTTCCTATAAAAAAAAGAAATTTAGAAAAATTTCCTATAAAAACAAGAAATTTTTAAAAAATTTTCTTTAAAAATAAGAAATTTTTGAAAATTTTTTTATAAAAATAAGAAATTTTTGAAAAAGTTTTTATAAAAATAAGAATTTTTTGAAAAATTTTTGAAAAATTTTTGAAAAATTTCCTATAAAAATAAGAAATGATCGAAAAATTTCTTATAAAAATACGAAATTATTGAAAAATTTCGTAAAAAAATAAGAAATTTTTGAAAAATTTCCTATAAAAATAAGAAATTTTTGAAAAGTTTTCTATAAAAGTAAGAAATGTTTAAAAAGCTTCCTATAAGAAATTTTGAAAATTTTCCTATAAAAATAAGAAATTTTTAAAAAATTTCCTATAAAAAAAGAAATTTAGATAAATTTCCTATAAAAACCAAAAATTTTTAAAAAATTTTCATTAAAAATAAGAAATTTGTGAAAATTTGCTTATAAAAATAAGAAATTTTTGAAAAAGTTTTTATAAAAATAAGAAAATTTTCAAAAAGTTTTTATAAAAATAAGAATTTTTTGAAAAATTTCCTACAAAAATATGAAATTTTTTAAAAATTTCCTATAAAAATAAAAAATTTTTTTCCTATAAAAACAAAAAATTTTTAAAAAATTTTCATTAAAAATAAGAAATTTGTGAAAATTTGCTTATAAAAATAAGAAATTTTTGAAAAAGTTTTTATAAAAATAAGAAAATTTTCTAAAAGTTTTTATAAAAAAAAAATTTTTTTGAAAAATTTCCTAGAAAAATATGAAATTTTTTAAAAATTTCCTATAAAAATAAGAAATTTTTGAAAACTTTTCTATAAAAATAAGAAATTTTTGAAAAATTTCCTATAAAAATAAGAAATTTTTGAAAAATTTCCTATAAATTTTTTTTTTTAATTTTCTATAAAAATAAGATATTTTTGAAAAATTTCTTATAAAAATAGGAAATTTTTGAAAAAGTTTTTATAAAAATAAGAAATTTTTGAAAATTTCCTATAAAAATTTTTGAAAAACTTCCTATAAAAATATGAAATTTTTGAAAAATTTCCTACAAAAATAAGAAATTTTTAAAAAAATTCTTATAAAAAAAAAGAAATTTTTGAAAATTTTCCTTTAAAGATAAGAAACTTTTGAAAAATTTCTATAAAAAAAGAAATTTTTGAAAATTTTCCTTTAAAGAAAAGAAATTTTTGAAAAATTTCTATAAAAACAAGAATTTTTTGAAAAATTTCTTATAGAAATATGAAATTTTTGAAAAATTTCCCATAAAATTGAGAAATTTTCGAAAAATTTCCTATAAAGATAAGAAATTTTTGAAAATTCCTATAAAAATAGTATATTATTGAAAAATTTTCTGCAAAAATAGAAAATTTTTGAAAAATTTTCTATAAAAATTGAGGACATTGAAATGATCTACTAAAAGATAATTTTATGATCATAGCTGGTCGTATTTTGGTCTTACATACTGATCCTCATGGTTCTTATGTTTTTGAATCTTTCCGATCTTCTCTTTTTACAGACTTGTTGTCATTTATTTTGTAATTCAACTTTTCATTCTACTCAATTCAATAATAGTGATCA
This sequence comes from Stomorhina lunata, assembly GCA_933228675.1. NCBI lineage: Eukaryota > Metazoa > Arthropoda > Insecta > Diptera > Rhiniidae > Stomorhina > Stomorhina lunata. Next base: position 11,994,459 of record OW121741.1, read on the forward strand.
TTTTGTTGATCATATCATTTAAAAAAAAGGGCAAAAGGGTGAGTGACAACATGATTTCCCTCAACAAATGTCTTGATAATTTGTTTAATAAGTAAATAACAAAACTATTTTCATTCTATGTATGAAACTCTTGTAACATTTTTTAAAAACAACAAATTGTTGCTGGTTTTATTATTCTTTTAAATTCACTTAAAACAAATAAAAAAAAAACTATTAAAATAAAATTTAATTGAATTAAATCCCCTAAGAAATACAAACAAAATACTCATAAAATAAATAAATAAGAAAAAATGAACTAAAACAGATAATTCAACTGATAGTAGAACACAACTATCCCAAGATCACTTAAGAGATTAATGAACCATAATACAACTTAAGATGATCGTTATTGTTTGTTGGTTGGGCTGTAAATCTCATAATCGTTTAGACTTCACATGATCATGTCTTACAACTTACAAAGATTACACCCACATTTTAGATCTTATTAAAGTTTTCTTCTACTTAAGATCAATTGCAATTACTAGTCGCTAAATAGATCTGAAGTGTAGTATTGTAGGAGTGCGAAAATTATTACTAAGTTGGTTTTAGAATTACATCTTAGTTAGAGCTAGAAGTGACATAAAAAGTGATCGTGCAAATGATAAATTAAATAATTCTTTGGAGGTGGGTGAAATTTCAATTTGCGGAACTATAAATCATAAACGATTAATAACATTCAATGATGAAAACATTAACTTGTAATAACAGATTTATTTGTAATAATAACAGATTGTTACTACAACTACATTATCTTCAAGCGTCCCTAATAGGGTTCGAGATTTATAGATTAGATGCGATTAATATGATGAAGGTTATACTTATATGTAGAGAAGTTATGAAAAGTTTTTTGATTTTATAGGGAATTTTTAAAAAATTTATTATGTCTTTAGAACATTTTTTTAAAAATTTCTTAATTTTATTGGAAATTTTTGTAAAAATCAGCATTTCTCATTTTTATAGGACATTTTCCAAAAAATTCTTAATTTTATAATAAATTTTTACAAATTTCTTATTTTTATAGGAAATTTTTTGAAAAAATTTCTTATTTTTATAGGAAAGTTTTCAAAAATTTCTTATTTTTATAGGAAATTTTTAAAAAATTTCTTATTTTTATAGGAAATTTTTCAAAAATTTCTTATTTTTATAGGAAATTTTTAAAAAATTTCTTATTTTTATAGAAAATTTTTAAAAAATTTCTTATTTTTATAGGAAATTTTTAAAAAATTTCTTATTTTTATAGGAAATTTTTAAAAAATCTCTTATTTTTATAGGAAATTTTTAAAAAATTTCTTATTTTTATAGGAAATTTTTAAAAAATTTCTTATTTTTATAGGAAATTTTTAAAAAATTTCTTATTTTTATAGGAAACTTTTAAAAAATTTCTTATTTTTATAGGAAATTTTTAAAAAATTTCTTATTTTTATAGGAAATTTTTAAAAAATTTCTTATTTTTATAGGAAATTTAAAAAAAAAATTCTTGTTTTTACGTGAAAATTTTAAAAAAATTCTTATTTTTATAGAAAAAATTTTCAAAAATTTCTTATTTTTATATACAATTTTTCAAAAATTCCTTATTTCGATATGAACTTTTTCAAAAATTTCTTATTTTTATAGCAAATTTTTCAAAAATTTCCTATTTTTATAGCAAATTTTTCAAAAATTTCTTATTTTTATAAGAAACGGTTAAAAAATGTCTTATTTATATTGGAAATTTTTTAAAAATGTCTTATTTTTATAGAATTTTTTATAAAAATTTTATATTTTTCAAAATTTTATAGGATATTTTGAAAAAGTTTCTTATTTTTATAAAAAAAATTGTCTTATTTTTATAGAATTTTTTTAAAAAATTTCTTATTTTTCAAAATTTTATAGGATATATTTCAAAATTTTATAGGATATATTAAAAAAGTTGATTATTTTTATAGAAAATTTTTCAAAAATTACTTATTTTTATCGGAAATTTTTCAAAAATTTCTTAATTTTTTTAAAAAACAAAAAAAAATTGCTAATATTTACAGGTAAATTTAAAAAAATTTATTATTTTAGTGGGAAATTTATCACATTTTTACAGGGAATTTATCAAAAATTTCTTATTTTTATAGGAAATTAAAAAAAATCATATTTTTGTAGGAAAGTTTTGAAAAATTTTTTTCTTTTATACAAAATTCTCAAAAATTTATAGGAAGTTTTCCAAATTTTCCATATTTTTATAGCAAATTTTTCAAAAAATATATTATTTTTATAGGAAATTTTTCAAAAATTTCTTATTACTATAATTTTTCAAAAATTTTCTTATGTTTTTAATAAAATTTTCAAAAATTCCTATTTCATTTTCAAAAGTTTTTTATTTTTGTAGGTTTTTTTTTAAATTCTTTTTTTTAAAGGAAATTTTTTTAATATTAAAAACTTTTATAGGAAATTTTTAAAAAATTTCTTATTTTTATAACAATTTTTTTTAATTTCTTATTTTTATAGCAATTTTTTTAAAAATTTCTTATTTTTCAAGGAAATCTTTAAAAAATTTCTAACTTTTAAAAGAAATTTTTCAAAAAAAATTTTGATTTTTAAAGACAATTTTTCAAAAATTGACTATTTTTATAGGATTTTTTTCAAAAACTTTTTAATCTGATAAGAAATTTTTCAAAATTTTTTTAATAGTATATAAATATAAAATTTATCAAAAATGTCTTATTTTTATAGGAAAATTTTTCAAAAATTTCTTATTTCTATAGGAAATTTTTCAAAAAATTCTTATTTTTATAGAAAAATTTTCAAAAAGTTCTTACTTTTGTAGGAAATTTTTCTAAAACTTCTTATTTTTATACGAAAAAATAAAATTTCTTGTATTTATAGGAAATCTTTGAAAAATTTCTTATTTCTACATGAAATTTTTCAAAAATTTCTTATTTTTATAGGAAATTTTTCAAAAATTTCTAATTTTTATAAGAAATTTTTTAAAAATTTCTTAATTTGATAACAAATTTTTCCAAAATGTCTTAATTTTATAGGAAATTTTTAAAAAAATTCCTTAATTCGTTATTTTTAAATTAAGCTTTCATTTTTATAGGAAAAAATAAAATTTCTTGTATTTATAGGAAATTTTTGAACAATTTTTTATTTCTACATGAAATTTTTCAAAAATTTCTTATTTTTATAGGAAATTTTTCAAAAATTTCTAATTTCTATAAGAAATTTTTTTAAAATTTCTTAATTTGATAATAAATTTTTCCAAAATGTCTTAATTTTATAGGAAATTTTTAAAAAAATTCCTTAATTCGTTATTTTTAAATTAAGCTTTCAAAAATTTCTTATTTTGACGAAATTTTACAAAAATTTATTATTTTGACGAAATTTTACAAAAATTTATTATTTTTATACGAAATTTTTCAAAAAATTTCTGGGTCATTAGAATTTTGTTTTGTCGTTTTCGAGGTTTGATTCGGTTGCGTTTCAAAAAGTATCATTTCGTTTATAGTAGAGTAAACATTGATTTGAGTTTTACACGATCGTCATGATCATAATTGTGTTAAAGATCATTATGATGTTTAAGATGATGAACTGTATGTGCACAATATTTTTGTTTAATTGAATATAATCAAAAGTGATTTTTTTTAAATATTGTTGTTGTTGTTGATTTGGATTTTTTTTTATTGTTGTTGTCATCGTGTAGACAATGCGACGCATTCGGAGACTGAACGCGTAAATAATCAACGTTTAAGTTTTTGTAATGTTGTCGCTTTTTAGTTGTATTTGATTCAATTTGGAGACATTTTAGAGAGTAAGTGAATGAATTTTTGTATAAAATTTTATTGTATTATTTTATAGAACTTTCAACATACAAAATGATCACTGATCATGATTGTAGTTTAAACATGAACATTTCACAGCTTAAAGTAAAATTACAATTCTAGAAATTAGTTTAAAAAATTCAGCTCCAAAGTTAAAACGTAGTCAACGCATCGAAAGTAAAATTTTGCGGTAGCGGAAGAAAATTGAAAAAAATTCATTTGATAAGAAGTTTAAGAAAGTGAAAGTGATTTATAAAAATATATAAATAGATAAAATTATAAAAAGAATTAAAATTTTAATTCCTAAAGAAAAATTCAAACCTAATTATAAAAAATTTTCAAGCCAAATTAAAAGATATTTTTTCTTTAAAAAAATGTCCCTTTCAAAAAAATATTTAAAAATTTTAATATTTTTAAATTTCGTTTTACTAAATCTTTCGAAAGCCAATGATGGCCTTAAAATTAATACCGACTTAACTGCGGGCATTATAAGTGATTCCTTGAATATAGCCTCTAGTAACAATAATCAAAATTTTGTGGAATCTTTAAATTTAATGCCTCAAAATAGTTCCGATACTTCTATGGAGGATAATCATATTTGTACAAAAGAAGAGGAATATGTAGAGGAGATTAAAACACCCTCAATGCAGCCAGTCAAGATCAGGACAGCAACCTGGTGCCTGGAATTTCCGCCAAGATGTTCAAATTATAAAACGGAAATGAGAGAAGTGGTTAAAGTGCAGGTGGGTTCAAACATTTTTAAAGGAAATTTTAAAAACTTTATAATTTTTATAGAAAACTTCTGAAACAATTTTTATTATATTAGAAATAAAAAAAATTTATAAAAATTTCTAATTTTCATAGAAAATTTTCTATTTTCTATTTTTCAAAAATTTTTTTCTTTATAGGAAATTTTTCAAAAATTGTTTATTTTTATTGAAAATTTTTTAAAAAATTTCTTACTCGTATAGGAAATTTTTAAAAAATTTCTTAATTTAATAGAAAATTCTTTAAATTTTTTTTTATATTAAACAGTTTTTCAATTTTTATAGGAAATTTTTCAAAAATTTCTTATTTTCATAAAAAAAATTTAAAAAATTTCTATAGAAATTTTTAAAAAAATTTCTTATTTTATAGAAAATTTTTCAAAAATTTCTTCTTTTTATTGGAAAGTTTTTCAAAAATATTTTATTTATATAAGAAATTTTTCAACAATTTTTATAGGAAATTTTTTTAAAAATTTCTTATTTTTATAAGAAATTTTTCTAAAATTTTCTACTTTTATAGGAAGTTTTTAAAAATTTTCTCATTTTTAAAGGAAATTTTTAAAAAATTTCTTATTTTTACAGGAAATTTTTCAAAAATTTCTTATATTTATAGGAAATTTTTCAAAAATTTCTTATTTTTATAAAAAATTTTTCAAAAATTTCTCATTTTTATAAAAAAATTTTAAAAATTTCTTAATTTTAAAAGAAATTTCAAAAATTTCTTTTTTTTAGGAAATTTTTCAATTTTTTAAAAATTTCTTATTTTTATAGTAAATATTTTTAAAATTTTATATTTTTGTAGAAAAATTTTTAAAAAATTTCTTGTTTTAATAGGTATTTTTTTTTTAAATTTCTTATTTTGATAGAAATTTCTTATTTTTATAGGAAACCTTCCAAAAATTTATTATTTCTATAGGAAAAGTTTTCAAAAATTTGTTATATTTATAGGAAAATTTCAATTTTATTTGTATAAGTAAATTTTCTTTTACTTATTATTTTTATAGGAAATTTATCAAAAAATTCTTATTTTAATAAAAATTTTTCAAAAATTTATCAAAAATTTTTTATTTTGATAAAAAAGTTTTCAAAAGTTTTTTTTTTATAAAAAAATTTTCAAAAATTTCTTATTTTTATGAAAATTTTTTTAAAAATTTCTTATTTTTATGGGAAATTTTTTCAGAAGTTTCTTATATTTAGAGACAATTTTTTAAAAATTTCTTATTTTTATAGGAAAATTTTCAAAAATTTCTTATTTTAATAGGAAAATTTTCCAAAAATTCCTATATTAATAGAAAGTTCTTTTTTTTTTTTCTTATTTTTGCAGAAAAATTTCTTATTGTTTTTTTATTTTTTTAAAAATTCCTTATTTTTATAAAAAAAAAATTTTGAAAATTTTCTTATTTTTATAGAAATTTTTTTAAAAATGTATTTTTTTTATAAGAGTTTTTCAAAAATTTCTTATTTTTATAGAAGATTTTTCAAAAATTTCTTATTTTTATAGGAAATTTTTCAAAAGTTTTTAATTTTCATAGGAATTTCTTATTTTTATAGGAAATTTTCGAAAAATTTCAACAATTTTTTATTTTTATAGGAAATTTTCACTTTTTATTTGTATAAGAAGTTTTTCTTCAATTTCGTATTTTTATAAAAATTTTTATAGGAAATTTTTAAATTTATTATTTGTATACAAAATTTTTAAAAAATTCTTATTCTTAAAAAAATTTAAAAAAAATTCTTATTTTTATTGGAAGTTTTTAAGAAATTTTTTATTTCTTTATCCTAATTAATTCGGGTTTCTTAATCACGTTTTATTACAAATTCTTAATAAACTCTAGCAAGCAAGATCATATAAATTATTAAGCAATTTAAAATATTGCGTAAAATTGCTCGTTATCTCAACGAATACATTTTATCTATCGCACCTTTAATGTTTCTTCCTAATAAGGTATATCCATCACCTTTTTAAGAATTTTGCATAAACTCTTTTTCGGATATTTTTCTGAAAAAACACGGTTTTTTAATTGAATACAGTTTTTTCTATAAAAAGGCAAAATATTTAGCACCAAAGTGAGAGCGAAAAAATGCTAATCATTAAAATCATATCAAAATGCCTAAAACTTAGAAAAAAATCCATAAAAAAGCAAATTAAATGAAAAACTTAGTCAGAAGTAAAAAGATCTAATAAATTGAACAAAAATCGTTACAAATTCGAACATAAAAAATAAATTATATAATAAACCACCTGCCTTAAATAAGCATAAAAATTTGAAATGAAGCAATCAGTTCTTTTTTTGCCAAAGAAGAAAAAACTAAAGCAGAAAAAGAAATAGATACTAGGTAAACTGGTTCAGTGCCAAATAGATATCCTCAAAAGTTAGATGATAATTCTCGATCTTAAAAATACTCTACAATCTATAAGTTTATATCTTAGACTACGACATATACAAAGACAATGACTAGGACATAGACTAAGACATAAAATAAGACATAGACTAAGACATAGACTAAGACATAGAATAAGACATAGACTAAGACATAGAATAAGGCATAGACTAAGATATAGACTAAGACATAGACTAAGACATATACTAAGACATAGACTAAGACATAGACTAAAACATAGAATAAGACATAGACTAAGAAATAGACTAAGACATAGATTAAGACATAGACTAAGACACAGGCTAAGACATAGACTAAGACATACCTAAGACATAGACTAAGACATAGACTAAGACATAGACTAAGACATAGACTAAGACATAGACTAAGACATAGATATAGACATAGATATAGACATAGATATAGACATAGAATAAGACATAGAATAAGACATAGACTAAGACATAGACTAAGACATAGACTAAGACATAGACTAAGACATAGACTAAGACATAGACTAAGACATAGACTAAGACATAGACTAAGACATAGACTAAGACATAGACTAAGACATAGACTACACCAATAGGAGTAGTTTGGAATCATACGTTGGTGAAAGACTCAGTGCAAGCAACATAATCCATGTTATGGTAAAAACAGAAGACAACTGGATAGCAGTAAATAGATATATAATCTACATTATGAACAAGCTGAGGGAGACAGAATTAACACGTAAGCAAGATCAAATAATTGAATCGAGTGGAACAGCAAACAATTAAGCTGACCTCCCCCGCGAAGTAGTACCTCAAGGCAGTCCCGCGGGGAGTGGAAGGAGAGGGGGTGTGGTTTAGTACGTAGGTACCAATTCTTGGTAAATCGTGCATGGGCCCACAGTGGGAACATCTATGAAGATTCCACACCTCCGGCGTTAAAAAAAAAAAAAAAAAAAAAAAAAAGACTAAGACATAGACTAAGACATAGACTAAGACATAGACTAAGACATAGACTAAGACGTAGACTAAGAAATAGACTAAGACATAGAATAAGACATAGAATAAGACATAGACTAAGACATAGACTAAGACATAGACTAAGACATAGACTAAGACATTGACTAAGACATTGACTAAGACATAGACTAAGACATAGACTAAGACATAGAATAAGACATAGAATAAGACATAGACTAAGACATAGACTAAGACATAGACTAAGACATAGACTAAGACATAGACTAAGAAATAGACTAAGACATAGACTAAGACATAGACTAAGACATAGACTAAGATATAGACTAAGACATAGACTAAAACATAGACTAAGACATAGACTAAGACATAGACTAAGACATAGACTAAGACATAGATTAAGACATAGACTAAGACATAGACTAAGATATAGACTAAGACATAGACTAAGACATAGACTAAAACATAGACTAAGACATAGACTAAGACATAGACTAAGACATAGACTAAGACATAGACTAAGACATAGACTAAGACATAGACTAAGACATAGACTAAGACATAGACTAAGACATAGACTAAGACATAGACTAAGACATAGACTAAGACATAGACTAAGACATAGGCTAAGACATAGACTAAGACATAGACTAAGACATAGACTAAGACATAGACTAAGACATAGACTAAGACATAGACTAAGACATAGACTAAGACATAGACTAAGACATAGACTAAGACATAGACTAAGACATAGACTAAGACATAGACTAAGACATAGACTAAGACATAGACTAAGACATAGACTAAGACATAGACTAAGACATAGACTAAGACATAGACTAAGACATAGACTAAGACATAGACTAAGACATAGACTAAGACATAGACTAAGACATAGACTAAGACATAGACTAAGACATAGACTAAGACATAGACTAAGACATAGACTAAGACATAGACTAAGACATAGACTAAGACATAGACTAAGACATAGACTAAGACATAGACTAAGTCATAGACTAAGTCATAGACTAAGGCATAGACTAAGACATAGACTAAGACATAGACTAAGACATTACCTAAGACATAGACTAAGACATAGACTAAGACATAGACTAAGACATAGACTAAGACATAGACTAAGACATAGACTAAGACATAGACTAAGACATAGACTAAGACATAGACTAAGACATAGACTAAGACATAGACTAAGACATAGACTAAGACATAGACTAAGACATAGACTAAGACATAGACTAAGACATAGACTAAGACATAGACTAAGACATAGACTAAGACATAGACTAAGACATAGACTAAGACATAGACTAAGACATAGACTAAGACATAGACTAAGACATAGACTAAGACATAGACTAAGACATAGACTAAGACATAGACTAAGACATAGACTAAGACATAGACTAAGACATAGACTAAGACATAGACTAAGACATAGACTAAGACATAGACTAAGACATCGACTAAGACATAGACTAAGACATAGACTAAGACATAGACTAAGACATAGACTAAGACATAGACTAAGACATAGACTAAGACATAGACTAAGACATAGACTGAAACATAGACTGAAACATAGACTAAGACATAGACTAAGACATAGACTAAGACATAGACTAAGACATAGACTAAGACATAGACTAAGACATAGACTAAGTCATAGACTAAGTCATAGACTAAGACATAGACTAAGACATAGACTAAGACATAGACTAAGACATAGACTAAGACATAGACTAAGACATAGGCTAAGACATAGACTAAGACATAGACTAAGACATAGACTAAGACATAGACTTAGACATAGACTAAGACATAGACTAAGACATAGACTAAGACATAGACTAAGACATAGACTAAGACATAGACTAAGACATAGACTAAGACATAGACTAAGACATAGACTAAGACATAGACTAAGACATAGACTAAGACATAGACTAAGACATAGACTAAGACATAGACTAAGACATAGACTAAGACATAGACTAAGACATAGACTAAGACATAGACTAAGACATAGACTAAGACATAGACTAAGACATAGACTAAGACATAGACTAAGACATAGACTAAGACATAGACTAAGACATAGACTAAGACATAGACTAAGACATAGACTAAGACATAGACTAAGACATAGACTAAGACATAGACTAAGACATAGACTAAGACATAGACTAAGACATAGACTAAGACATAGACTAAGACATAGACTAAGACATAGACTAAGACATAGACTAAGACATAGACTAAGACATAGACTAAGACATAGACTAAGACATAGACTAAGACATAGACTAAGACATAGACTAAGACATAGACTAAGACATAGACTAAGACATAGACTAAGACATAGACTAAGACATAGACTAAGTCATAGACTATGTCATAGACTAAGGCATAGACTAAGACATAGACTAAGACATAGACTAAGACATAGACTAAGACATAGACTAAGACATAGACTAAGACATAGACTAAGACATAGACTAAGACATAGACTAAGACATAGACTAAGACATAGACTAAGACATAGACTAAGACATAGACTAAGACATAGACTAAGACATAGACTAAGACATAGACTAAGACATAGACTAAGACATAGACTAAGATATATACTAATTTTATGAAAAATTTCCTATAAAAATAAAAAATTTCCTAAAAAATAGTAAATTTTTTTTTAAATTTCCTAAAAAAATAAGAAATCTTGAAAACTTTCCTACAAACTTAGTAATTTTTTTAAAAATTCATATAAAAATAGTAAATTTTTGAAAAATTTCCTATAAAAATTGTAAATTGTTTAATTTTTTTTTTTTTTTAATAGTAAATTTTTAAAAATTTTCATTAAAATTAGTAAATTTTTGAAAAACTTCCAATTAAAATAGAAAATTTTTGAAAAATTTCCTATTAAAAAAGTTTATTTTTTTAAAAATTTCCTATAAAAATAGTAAATTTTTAAAAAATTTCCTATAAAAATAGTAAATTTTCGAAAAATTTCCTATAAAAATAGTAAATTTTTGAAAAATTTCCTATAAAAATAGTTAATTTTTGAAAAAAAAATTTTGAAAAATTTCTTATAAAAATAGTACATTTTTGAAAAATTTACTATAAAAATAGTAAATTTTTGATAAATTTCCTATAAAAAAGTAAATTTTTGAAAAATTTCCTATAAAAATAGTAAATTTTTGAAAAATTTCCTATAAAAATAGTCAATTTTTGAAAAATTTACTATAAAAATAGTAAATTTTTGAAAAATTTCCTATAAAAATAGTAAATTTTTGAAAAATTTACTATAAAAATAGTAAATTTTTGAAAAATTTCCTATAAAAATAGTAAATTTTTGAAAAATTTACTATAAAAATAGTAAATTTTTGAAAAATTTCCTATAAAAATAGTAAATTTTTGAAAAATTTCCTATAAAAATAGTAAATTTTTGAAAAATTTACTATAAAAATAGTAAATTTTTGAAAAATTTCCGATAAAAAAGTAAATTTTTAAAAAATTTCCTTATTCATAATTTTTTTAGACACAATTTCTTTCGTTTCATTTGGAATTAGTAGCGTTCCTATTTGTTCGATTTTGTCTGTTTTTTTCTGTTGTGTCTGAAGTTTTCTATTATGTCGAAAAAGAATATCTTTATATGGAATATTTAGACGAAATAATTCTTAAAAAATTAATTACTAAAATACCTAAATAAAAAAGCAATAATTAAAACTTTAAAAAATAGTTAATTACTTTAATTAAAATTTTATTGAGATATTTTTAAGATTTTGAAATGATTTTAAATAAAAAAAAAAACAAGAAAATTTTAAATAATTTAAAAAAACCTGATCCACAATCAAACATTTGTATTTTTACTATGTTTTTCTAAAATTGTTTAATATTATTACATTTTTGTTTCAACTGAAACAAAAATAAACGACTAGACTTGTGTACATTTCCGGGTGTTTAGGCGATTTTCTGTTGATGATTTTCAATATAGTTTAAAACAAATTTTCAAACAGAAACAAGTTTGCCGCCAAATTTATAAAAAAGGAAAAAAATCAACATTAAACAATCAATAGTTTATTGTAACATTTAGCGAATTTGTTTTTCTTTTTTTCTAGTTTTTTTATAATTTTTTTTTTCAAAAAGTAGCTCAAATTTGAAACTATTTCATAGCCAGTTTTTCATGATTAGCTGAGGCAGGATGTCTAACATACATTTGTTTTCCATCTATTGTATGGCTTGGAATCCAAAAACAAATTTCATTAGTATTTATTAAAAAAAAATGTTCATGTCTTTACATGTTTTCCACTGAAGGAACTTGTTATGGAGTGGGTTTTGGTTGCAGTTGCTAGCAACTCCTTTTGGTCTTTGTGTTAAGGTGTAATGACCTGTTTGTTGCTTAAGTCTTTTGATTTGTAAGTGGAATTGTAGGTGAATTGTTACAGAAAATCAATATGTTATTGGAAATGTGGGACAAGTTTTGATATTTTCAAATTCAAATTGAAATCAATAGGTTTTGAAAAATTATATTAGAACAATATTTTATTAAAATATTTTACAATTTATTTCATAAAATTTTATTTCAATCCAAAACATCTCAAAGCGAATTTTGTTTGTTTAAAGATAGTATTAAGTAATATCATAACAAAATTCCTGAAACATAATATTTTGGCTATTGAACGGGTCCATCAACCTTTAATGTCAAACAACTTTTTCCATTAAAAAATTAAAGTTCTTAAACTATTAGATAATAAATAAATAATAAAATATATAAAAAGTTAAATTATTCTAAATATATTAATGCAAACAAACATATTAAAAATTACAAAAAAAATATCAGTTAAGAAAATAAAAACATTTAAAAGATCGTTAAACCTATAAATTGCTATTATCTAAAAAACACAAAAACAGAGCAGAATTAATTAAAACTATTTTAAATTAGAATAAAAATCGAATAAAATACGCAAAACAAAAAAATACGCGAAAAAGCCTGAAGTCAATAACTTAGTCCATGTCTTAGAATCTCAATAAAATTGCTATGGCCAAAGTTTTATCGGGAAATTATACATCATATAATTAAACATAATTTTCTTGTAGAAAATCAGACAAAATTTTGGCAAATTTTCTTTAAGAAAATTAGTAAAAAATAGGAAATATTTGAAAAATTTTCTATAAAAATAATAAATTTTTGAAAAATTTCCTATAAAGATAGTAAATTTTTGAAAAATTTCATATAAAAATAGTAAATTTTTGAAAAAATTCCTATAAAAATATAAAATTTTTGAAAAATTTCCTATAAAAATAGTAAATTTTTGAAAAATTTCCTATAAAAATAGTAAATTTTTGAAAAATTTCCTATAAAACTAGGAAAATTTTGAAAAATTTCCTATAAAAATAGGAAATTTTTGAAAAATTTCCTATAAAAATAGGAAATTTTTGAAAAACTTCCTATAAAATTAGGAAATTTTTGAAAAATCTCCTCTAAAAATAGGAAATTTTTGAAAAATTTCCTCTTAAAATAGGAAATTTTTGAAAAATTTCCTATAAAAATAGGAAATTTTTGAAAAATTTCCTATAAAAATAGGAAATTTTTGAAAAATTTCTTATAAAAATAGTAAATTTTTAAAAAATTTCCTATAAAAATAAGATATTTTTGAAAAAATTCCTATAAAAATAGTAAATTTTTAAAAAATTTCACATAAAAAAGTAAATTTTCGAAAAACTTCCTATAAAAATAGTAAATTTTTTAAAAATTTTCTATAAAAATAGTAAATTTTTGAAAAATTTCATATAAAAATAGTAATTTTTTGAAAAATTTCCTACAAAGATAGGAAATTTTTGAAAAATTTCCTATAAAAGTAGTGAAGTAAATTTTAGAAAAATGTCCTAAAAAAATATAGTAAATTTTTGAAAAATTTCCTAAAAAAAATAGTAAATTTTTGAAAAATTTCCAATAAAATAGTAAATTTTTGAAAAATTTTCTAAAAAATATGGTAAATTTTTGAAAAGTTTTCTATAAAAATTTTGGCGAATTTGCTTAAAGAAAATTAGTTAAAATTTTGCAGATTTTCTTAAAGAAAATTTGTCAAAATTTTTTTAAATTTTCTATGGGAAAATTTTACAAAATTAGTCATAATTTTGCCAAATTTCATACAGAAATATATTCAAATTTTTAAAATTTTCTTAAAAAAAAAAATTAAGATTTGTCAAAATGACGTCCCTGATCTGGTTACTATTTTTAATGCCTCATTTACACAATTTTCCATTTTTCCACATCATTCACAATTTGTGATCATTCATAAATTGATCTCCTATGGTTTTTGTCCCCCAATTTTCATTAATTTATTTTCTAACATAACCATTGAAATGGTTATGAATTGATTTTGCTCATATCTCTAAATATTAGTTATTTAACTAAATATTTTTCACTTTCATTAGTTTTAAAGTAAAAACAAAAATTATTACACAAGATTTAATATTAGCCATTCAATACAAAACGAAACCAATCAAATATTTTATATATGAAAATGTAAATTAAACTTCACCACCATCATCATCAGTCTCAAATTTCGCAAAGTCCAAACTAGAAGAAAATTACATAATTCCATTAGATACAATGTCTTGATGTTAGAAAACAAAATACTGGGTCCAGGTGCTCTAATATTCCAACATTAAAATATTATATTTTTTAATGCAGATCAGGCATTGTATTACGAGTGCAGAGAAAAAAAAGATACTAACAAGACATCCCCATGCCAGACAAAAAAATCTATTAAAGCTGACATACAAAAAACAAAACCCATAAAAATTAAATATGAAAAAATATTAAATTTAAACTACTAAATTTTAAATATCAACAATTTTAAAGGCTTTTTTCATTCAAACTAAAATACATATAAAATAGAAAATGTTGCCTACATTCACTTTTTCTGAGTCTCCAAACCGAACACACGACTCATGACTCTCATACGCAGTAAAAACTGATCAGCTGCCTTTTTTTACTATTTTCCGTCTAGCTGCTTTAGTAACTAAGTAGTCAGTACTTACTTTTATGTGCCATTTTTTTTGCAGTCATTTGTATGATGGATTTAAAATCAAATAAACATGAATGGAAAAATATTTTTGTCTAACTGACACCGTGACATAATTATTTAAAATTTATTTGTTTTTGATTTTTTGTTTGAAGAAATTTTTAATGGAGGCGCGAAAGTAAATGATTAAAACATTGCGGTTATTAACGCATTTCTCAAACTAATACAATCAACAAAAAATTTAAATTAACATTATTTTTCTTTAAGGAACCTGTTTAATCCTATTTGAGTTATGTTATCATTCATTTATGGGAGTTGTAATGGGCGCCGAAAAGAGAGTCAGTAAAATTTAGGGAAGTATTCCTTAAACATTCAAGAGATCGTCAAAAGCAAAATTAAGAAATCACTCAAATTTTTTATAATAAAATGTGGTGATCACCCAGACTTTCTATAGAAAAGTTAGTGATCACTCCAATTGTCTATAGAAATGTCACCCAAGTTGATGATTATCAAAGTTTCTATAGAAAAGTTGGTGATCACCAAAGTTTCCTATAGAAAAGTTGGTGATCACCAAAGTTTTCTATAGAAAAGTTGGTGATCACCAAAGTTTTCGATAGAAAAGTTATCACCGAAGTTTTCGATAGAAAAGTTGGGGGATAACTTTTCTTTTTTTGTATAGAAAATTTGGTCTATCACCAAATTTTATATAGAAAAGTAAGCAATCACCCAAATTTTCTATAGAAAATGTGGTGATAACCAATGTTTTCTATAGAAAAGTTGGTGATCACCAAAGTTTTCTATAGAAAAGTTGGTGATCACCAAAATATTCTACAGAAAAAATGGTGATCACACACATTTTCTATAGAAAAGTTAGCGATAACCCACATTTTCTATAGAAATGCTGGTGATCACTCACATTTTCTATAGCAAAATTGGTATTTACCCACATTTTCTATAGAAAAGTTGGTGATCACCCACATTTTGTATAGAAAAGTTGGTGATCACCCACATTTTCTATAGAAAAGTTGGTGATCACCCACATTTTCTATAGAAAAGTTGGTGATCACCCACATTTTGTATAGAAAAGTTGGTGATCACCCACATTTTGTATAGAAAAGTTGGTGATCATCCACATTTTGTATAGAAAAGTTGGTGATCACCCACATTTTCTATATAAAAGTTGGTGATCACCCACATTTTGTATAGAAAAGTTGGTGATCATCCACATTTTGTATAGAAAAGTTGGTGATCACCCACATTTTCTATAGAAAAGTTGGTGATTACCCACATTTTCTGTAGAAAAGTGTTGATCACCCACATTTTCTATAGAAATGTTGGTGATCACCCACATTTTCTACAGAAAAGTTGGTGATCACCCACATTTTCTATAGAAAAGTTGGTGATCACCCTCATTTTCTATAGAGAAGTTGGTGATCATCCACATTTTCTATAGAAAAGTTGGTGATCACCCACATTTTCTACAGAAAAGTTGGTGATCACCCACATTTTCTACAGAAAAGTTGGTGATCACCCACATTTTCTATAGAAAAGTTGGTGATCACCCACATTTTCTATAGAAAAGTTGGTGGTCACTCACATTTTCTATAGAAAAGTTGATGATCACCCACATTTTCTATAGAAAAGTTGGTGATCACCCACATTTTCTATAGAAAAGTTGGTGATCACCCACATTTTCTATAGAAAAGTTGGTGATCACCCACATTTTCTACAGAAAAGTTGGTGATCACCCACATTTTCTATAGAAAAGTTGGTGATCACCCACATTTTCTATAGAAAAGTTGGTGATAAATCATATTTTATATAGAAAAGTTTATGATCACCCACATTTTCTATAGAAAAGTTGGCGATCACCCACATTTTCTATAGAAAAGTTGGTGATCACTCATATTTTATATAGAAAAGTTTATGATCACCCACATTTTCTATATAAAAATTGGTGATCACCCACATTTTCGATAGGAAAGGTGGTGTTTACCCAAGTTTTCTATAGAAAAGTTGGTGATCATTCAAATTTTCTATAGAAAAGTTGGTGATCAGCCAAATTTTTCATAGAAAAGTTGGAGATCACATAAATTGTCTATAGAAAGTATTACAAAAATTTTCTGCAGAAAGGCGCAGAAAGGTTTTCTATAGAAAGGTTTGTGATTACCAAAGTTTTCAATATAGAAAAGTTGGTGATTGCCATAGTTTTCTGTAGAAAAGTTGGTGATCACTAAAGTTTTTTATAGAAAAGTTGGTGATCACCAAAGTTTTCTATAGAAAAGCTGGTGATCAGCAAAGTTTTCTATAGAAAAGTTGATGATCACCAAAGTTTTCTGTAGAAAAGTTGGTGATCACCAAAGTTTTCTATAGAAAAGTTGATGATCACCAAAGTTTTCTATAGAAAAGTTGGCGATCACCAAAGTTTTCTATAGAAAAGCAATGACTCTGCAGTTTTAGGATAACTTAAAATTTTTGGTAGTGACTTTGCACTTGTGACTGCACTTGTGTGATGAGTCAGCAGTTTAAGGATGATTAGGCAGTTTAAAGATAACTTAAAAATTTTGGAATGACATTGCAGTTTTATAATGAATTTACACTTTTATGATGAGACAGCAGTTGAAAGATGACTCTGCTAATTTTTTTTTTCTTTGATGACTTAAACATTTTGAGGATGACTCAGCAGTTTTATAATGAATCAGCCGTGTTATGATGAGTTAGCAGTTTAAGGATTACTCAGCTTAATTTAGATGACTCAGCAATTTTGATGATGACCAAGAATTTTTAGAATGAGTCAGCAGTTTTATGATGAGTCAGCAGTTTATGGATGATCTCACTGTTTAAGGATGACTCATCAATTTGGATTACCTGCCACCTAACGAATTTGCGTATGAAGCCTTTATATATCATTAGAGTTTCAGTGCCTAATGTTTTAAATGTCGAGTTATTCGCTGCGTATAATGCAACTGATTCAAGCATTTGTCTATGTTTCAAAAATTGAACTGGAGTCATCTAAATATCGATTTTGCATCTCGAATAAACAGGCATCACCGATAATGAGACCTCAAATAGTTTTTATGATTAGATTTAAATTGCACAAACTAACAAATTTCTTCAGTTTATTTTCGAAATTGAAATGAAACACATACAAAAGATTATCCTTAGATTTAAAACGCTTATGGGGTCCATGTCTTCGACTTCGGCTTCTTAATCTATTAATCTGTAGTTAACGTGATTATCAACTTTTCTACAAAAAACGTCTTTGAGTGAGGAGTATACCTTCCCTACTTTAACGCTTGTTTACTTCATTCTTCACCTAAATATTTTTGCAAAATTATATAAAAAAATAGTATTTGATAATCTTTTGCAAATGGGTAAACAAATTGAAATGATTTCTCATGAAACCAGGTTTTTTTCCTCCAAATAATTATAGCAACTACTTAGAAAGAAAATATTTCAAATTTAATTAAATGAAGCAAAAATTTTGCAATTTTTTGTAATTAATTTCATTATTTAATGCAATTTTGCGATCTGTTTTCTTACACATAAGATATTTATGCCTTAATTACTTACTTAAACATTTTCTTTGGGGTTTTACTTATTGTTGCAAAATTGCTAAATTTTATAGATGAAAAAAAAAACAACCATAAAACCATTTTAATTCCATCGAATTGGGTAATAATTTGTAATTAATATTTACTGGTAAAATACTTACATTTTCTGACTTAGTGGCAGTTTCTTCATTTAGTTTTTAGCCGAAACAATTGCATACACATAATAAAAGATACATCCAACTCATAGATACTTTGATGGTATGTTAGTAGTACTTTTTGAGTACTACATAGATATAATATTACCAAAGGCCACCGCACAAATCATATTTTAGCTATGGGTACTTAGGCCTGTCTGTCTTTCTTACCATATTTTATGCGTAATTCATATGGTTTTTTTTTTTTGGGGAGTCTTGCAAATTCATGTAATCTAATAAGATGTTTCCTCATATTTGAGGTTTATATTTAAAAGTAAGGCACACTTACAAGAGCACAAACATACATACACACTCATAATAAGATACTTAGAAAAAGTATTAGATAATTGCACAATGTTACAGCAAAGGGTTGATGATATTTACACCTGTTCAAAAGAAAGTAATAATTGCGCAATAAACAAAGGGATCTCCAACATTTCTATGGGAAACCAAAGAAATCTAAAGAAAAATTATATGATCATTAACTTTTCTATAGAAAATGTAGAAGATTATAAGCTTTTCTAAAAACGATTTGGATGATCATCAACTTTACTAAAGAACACTTGAATGGTCATCAATTTTTCTTACGAACACATGGATGATTTCAAACTTTTCTAAAGAAAACTAGGATGACCATCAACTTTTTTATAGAATACTTGGATGATCATCAACTTTTCTATAGAAAACTTAAATGATCATCAAGATTTCTATAGAAAACTTGGATGATCATCATGATTTTTATAGAAAACTTGGACGATCATCAACTTTTCTATATAAAACATTGATGATCATGAACTTTTCTATAGAAAACTTAAATGATCATCAAGATTTAAATAGAAAACTTGGATGATCATCAACTTTTCTATAGAAAACTTAAATAATCATCAAGATTTCTATAGAAAAGTTGATGATCATCCAAGTATTCTTTAAAAAAGTTGATGATCATCCTAGTTTTCTTTAGAAAAGTTTATAGTCATCCATGTGTTCGTAAGAAAACTTTTATATAGAAAACTTGGGTGATCATCAACATTTCTACAGGAAACTTAAATGATCATCAACTTTTTTAGAGAAAACTAGAATGATCGTCAACTTTTCTATGGAAAACTTGGATGATCATCAACCTTTCTATGAAAAACTTGGATGCTCATCAACTTTTCTATAGAAATCTTGGATTATCATCAACTTTTTTTATAGAAAGCTTGGCTAATCATCAATTTTTCTATAAAACACTTGGATGATGAACTTTTCGAAAGAAAACTTGGATAATCATCAATTTTCTACAGAAAACCTGGATGATCATGAACTTTTCTATAAAAAACTTGGAAGATCATCAACCTTTTTTACAGAAAACTTGGATGATCACCAACTTTTCTATCGAAAACTTGGATGATCATCAACTTTTCTAGAGAAAAACGGGATGATCATAAACTTTTCTATTGGTAACTTGTGTGATCATCAACTTTTCTATAGAAAATTTGGATCATCGTTACTTTTCAATAGGAATTTTGGATGATCGTCAACTTTTCTATAGAAAACTTGGATGACCATCAATTTTTCTATAGATAACTTGGATGATCATCAAATTTTCTCTGCAAAACTTGGATGATAGTCAACTTTTCTCTACAAAACCTGGATGATCATCAACTATTTTATAGAAAACTTGGATGATCATCAACTTTTCTATAGAAAACTTGGATGATCTTTTCTTTTCTATAGATAACATGGGCGATCATCAACTTTTCTATTGAAAACTGGGGTGATCATCAACTTTTCTATAGAAAACTGGGATGATCATCAACTTTTCTGTGAAAAGCTTGGACGATCAATAACTTTTCTATAGAAAACTTAGACGATCAATAACTTTTCTATAGAAAACTTAGACGATCAATAACTTTTCTATAGAAAACTTGGATGATCATCAACTTTTCCATAGAAAACTTGGATGATCATCAACTTTTCTATAGAAAACTTGGATGATCATCAACTTTTCTATAGAAAACTTGGATGATCATCAACTTTTCTACAGAAAACTTGGATGATCATCAACTTTTCTATAGAAAACTTGGATGATCATCAACTTTTCCATAGAAAACTTGGATGATCATCAACTTTTCTATAGAAAACTTGGATGATCATCAACTTTTCTATAGAAAACTTGGATGCTCATCAACTTTTCTATAGAAAACTTGGACGATCATCAACTTTTCTATAGAAAACTTGGATGATCATCAACTTTTCTATAGAAAACTTGGATGATCATCAACTTTTCTATAGAAAACTTGGATGATCATCAACTTTTCTATAGAAAACTTGGATGATCATCAACTTTTCTATAGAAAACTTGGATGATCATCAACTTTTCTATAGAAAACTTGGATGATCATCAACTTTTCTATAGAACACTTGGATGATCATCAACTTTTATATAGAAAACTGGAATGATCATCAACTTTTCTATAGAAAACTTGGATGATCATCAACTTTTATATAGAAAACTGGGATGATCATCAATATTTTAATAGAAAACTTAGATGATCATCAACTTTTCTATGGAAAACTTGTATGATCATCAATTTTTCTACAGAAAACTTGGATGACCAACAACTTTTCTATAGAAAATTTAGATGATCATCAACATTTCTATAGAAAACTTGGATGATCATCAACTTTTCTATAGAAAACATGGATGATCATCAACTTTTCTATAGAAAACTTGGATGATCATCAACTTTTCTATAGAAAACTTGGATGATCATCAACTTTTCTATAGAACACTTGGATGATCATCAACTTTTATATAGAAAACTGGAATGATCATCAACTTTTCTATAGAAAACTTGGATGATCATCAACTTTTCTATAGAACACTTGGATGATCATCAACTTTTATATAGAAAACTGGAATGATCATCAACTTTTCTATAGAAAACTTGGATGATCATCAACTTTTATATAGAAAACTGGGATGATCATCAATATTTTAATAGAAAACTTAGATGATCATCAACTTTTCTATAGAAAACTTGGATGATCATTAACTAATTTTTAGAATACTTGGACGATCCTCATTATTCTATGGAAAAATTTTATGATCATCAACTTTTCTATCGAAAACTTGGATGATAACCAACTTTTCTATAGAAAACATGGATGGTCATCAACTTTTCTATAGAAAACTTGGATGATCATCAACTTTTCTATAGAAAACTACTGCGATCACAAACTTTTTAACAAAAGATATTGACTAATCAATAGACAAAAATAATTATCTTTTATTTCATCATAATTTCTTTGTACTTAAACAGGCTTTACGATTTATTCGAGTTTTTCAAGACAATTAAATTTATCCATTTTATCTGCACTTTAGTGTAGCTTATGCTCCAGTTTAATGTCAATTTACATCATAATTGACTTTGTATATTGAAAAAAGTCTTTCTTTTTTCTCAGTTTTTTAATATTTTATGTTTTCTTTTCATATTTGGCATTGCAACATTTTTTTCATTTTGTCTCAACAAATTTTATTGCATTATTCACTTGTTGCAAGATCGCTTGCAACAAGTTGGTTGCTATGACAGTCTCTTTTGTTCCTTTTAAATTCAAGTGTAATTAGAGCCGTTGAATTGGTGAATTGTTAAATTTTATAATATTTGTAATTCAAGATAAAATGTGTAATAGACTATCTTTATTTTCTGTACCAGTTGCTTTAATTGTTGTTGCATTAGTTTTCGGAAAATAGTTTTCTGGTACAAATTGGTAACGGAAGTTACCAGTGCAGAAAGAAAAGAAAAGTGAAATAATATAAAAAAGGAAATTTTGATATGAAACCTGATCCTTTTATTAGATATCGGTAATATTTGATGTTAATTAGTTATTTGAATCCGTAGGAAGAAAAAAAAGATTAATATTATACCCTATTTATGTCAGAAAGTTATTTTAGGAATTTGTGCTATATCTGAGTATCATATTTAGAGACAGGAAATGTTTCACACATATTTAAATTGGCGACCAGTTTTTCTATAGGGAACTAGGGGTGATCAAATACTTTTCGATAGAAAACGGGCATGAACGTCAACTTTTTTATAGAAAATTTATATGATCATTAACTTTTCTATGGAAAGCTTGAATGATCATCGACTTTTCTATAAAAAATTTGGATGATCATTAACTTTTCTATAGATAAGTTGGATGATCATCAACTTTTCTATAGAAAACTTGAATGATCATCAACTTTTCTATATAAAACTTGGATGATAATCTACTTTTCTATAGAAGTTTTGGATGATCATCAAAATTTCTATGATCATCAACTTTTTTGTCGAAAAATGTGATGGTCATCAAGTTTTCTATAGAAAACATGGACGATTATCAACTTTTCTATAGAAAACTTGGATAATCATCAACTTTTCTACAGAAAGGTTGGGTGATCATCAACTTTTCCATAGAAAACTTGGATGATCATCAACTTTTCTATAGAACACTTGGAAGATCATCAACTTTTCTATAGAAAACTTGGATGATCATCAATTTTTCTATAGAAATTTTGGATGATCATGAACTTTTCTATTGATCATTAACTTTTTTGTCGAAAAATGTGATAGTCGTCAAGTTTTCTATAGAAAACATGGACGATTATAAACTTTTCTATAGAACACTTGGATGATCATCAACTTTTCTACATAAAGGTTGGGTGATCATCAACTTTTCTATAGAAAACTTGGATGATTATCAACTTTTCTATAGAACACTTGCAAGATCATCAACTTTTCTATAGACAACTTGGAAGATCATCAATTTTTCTATAGAAATTTTGGATGATCATCAACTTGTCTATAGAAAACTTGGATGATCACAACTTTTCTGAAGAAAACTTTGATGATCTTCAACTTTTCTATAGAAAACTTGGAGGAACATCAGCTTTTCTATAGAAAACTTGGATGATCATCAACTTTTTTATAGAAAACTTGGATGATCATAAACTTTTCTATAGACAACTTTGATGATCTTCAACTTTTCTATAGAAAACTTGGAGGAACATCAGCTTTTCTATAGAAAACTTGGATGATCATCAACTTTTTTATAGAAAACTTGGATGATCATAAACTTTTCTATAGAAAACTTGGATGATCATCAACTTTTCTATAGAAAACTTGGATGATCATCAATTTTTTATAAAAAACTTTTATGATCATCAACTTTTTTATAGAAAACTTTGGTAATGTAGAAATTTATAGAAATCACGAACTTCTCTTTGAGAATTTTATAATGCAAGTATCTGTGGTTTTTATTTGCTTTTCTTTTGTGAACTGCTGTTGACCCATTGTACCCGAATTTGTATATGTTCTTTGTTTTTTCTTTGTTGCAAGTATTAATTTAAAAATAATTCAGCTTTACATTAAAGTAATTTACAAAAGAATTTAGTACAAATCAGATGATTGCAACTTCATTGAAATTTCCTGCTTATTAATTTATGCAACAATTACCCGCCATCAAAGTTGACAACAAAAAAAAAAAAAAATATAATCACAGACTAATAAAGAAAATATGTGGGATACATTGTAATTTGTTTAATGATTCCCAGGGATTGATCGCAGAAATTTTATTCTGAATACTCAGAAGAGAAGAAGTAGTAATCGAACCATGAGTATTTCAGCTCTAAATCTCCGTTTGTAATTTTTGTTTGGAATTTTAACCTTTTTTATTAAAGTTAAAAATATAATAATTTCTTGAACTTTTATTACATATCGGAGATTTTGTAGTGATCATTTAAAGTTTTTTCTATTTAAAAAACATATATTTAAAAACTATTGCCTATCCTTAGGCATAACTTTTAAATCTGTCTGTTAAGTTAACTTTGGCTGTTAAGTTACTTTTATATAGTATAATTCTTTTAGGTTAAAAACTGTTGCCTGACTTTAGGCTGAACTGTTATTCATTTCATAATTTTAGCATTTGCTGTTATTTTTTCTTTTACAGAACCTAACCAAGACACGCACCATACGTTTCTGTTGTTCTGGCTATGAAGGCAATATATCGATCAATGATACGGTCTGTAAACCGGTTTGCCGAGGAGGTTGTGGTCGCGGCTATTGTCTGAAACCTGATGAGTGCAGTTGTGAATCAGGCTATATGGGAAAACATTGTACAACGCGTGAGTTTTATATATTTGTTTTAAGATAAAAAAAAGTTTAATGATCTTGTTCAATATATTTTTTCGTATTTTCAGGTTGCGACCATGATCACTGGGGTCTGGAATGTAAAAATAAGTGCCTATGCCATAATGGTGCTGCTTGTGACAATAAATCGGGTATATGTCATTGCACGATCGGCTGGACGGGAGAATTGTAAGAGTAGAAAAATAGTTCCAAGGGATCTTGTTAATAATTTTAAGCTTTTTTTCAGCTGCGAACAACCCTGTCCCATGGGTACTCATGGTGTTATGTGTCGCAAGGCCTGCGAATGTGACAATAAACTCTGTCATCCTCAGACAGGGGCCTGTGACAATCCCCCGGATCCTACTACAGCACCTAATGCCACTCATGCCATGATCGCCACCCTTAATTCGACCATTAATAATATTACACATAACCTAGATCGTATAGCCAAAAATATCGTTACCATAGCTACCACCACGGAAGCGGTACACTTTGCCTTACCTCCCCAAATTTTAGAATTAACCACTGCCAAAACTATACCTGAGGTCATAGTAATCAAACAAGATGAGCCACCACATACACCCAAGATCATAGTCCATCAACAGGGTCAGGGTTTGTTGGAAAATTTACATACAGGAGCCAAGACTCCGGAAGTAATACATGTTATCACGAATTGGCCAGCGGGTTCACAGCCTTCCCATCATAATGTCACACAGGAGGAGAAAATAAATTTAGCTGGTTTCGGGGGACACGTGCCAAAAACTAATGAAGAATCTAGTAAATCCTTGGAGAATCATAGTGCCGATCATAATGAGAATAGTTTGCTGACAACACTTTTGGTTATACTACTGATCATAATGGTGGCTATAGCCATAGGCTTCTTATATGTCTATCGGCGTTATCACTTACAAAAGGCCCAAGTGGAGGCAGCCTTGGCAGCCCGTAATGTAAGTCTAGTGCCTGGCTGCAATTCACCCATAGTTATAACTCCGCCTCCCTTGCCACCGCATACAAATGAACAGCATTTGAAGGAAATGGGTGGTGCAGGTTTGGTGGCGGGAGGTACTTTAAATAAAAGTTTTCTTAAGCCCTTGCCGGATCTGCCCGCTTTTACACAAATGGTACGAAATAAAATCGAGGGTATGTAAGTGTCTAATTGGGGGTAATTTTCGAAAATAAACAATAAATTTATAAAAAATTTACTTTTCTTAACCTTCTAGGACCCGACTTGTATGACTCACCCAGCAATACCTCTTCGATGACCTCGCAAAATCCTACACCCACACCGCCTCCTTATGCTTATGCCCGCAAAGAGTCTCTATACTCAGTGGTAACACCCAAATCTCGCAAGGGCAGCATGGACTCACACTTATACGATGAGATTCGCTATCCCACTGCCATGCATCAGCAATCGCTAATGGGCGGTCACCATATATATCCACATGGTCATCATCAGACGCATCATCATCATCAGCAACATCATCATCAACAACATCATCACCATCAACAGCCTCATCAACATCAGCAGCACCACCAACATCCAGCTCATCATCATTCCTCGAACGCTACTCATCATGTCTCACACTTAATTATACCGCCGCAAAATTCGAAATATTTACAGGTCCCGCAAGTCTCTCATACGTCCCATAAAGTTGCTCATATTTAGTTAAGTTTAAAATACATTTGCTACGAATTATAAATATTTTACGTTTAAAGGCCATAAATATTTTATTTTTATTATAATTTTAATTTGATTTAATTTTTTTTTAGTTTTATATAAAATTTTTAATTTTTACTGTATATTATTTGAAAAATAAAAGTTTTGAAATAAATTTTTTCAATTTTTTTCAGGATAGAGTCCTTTAAATTTCTAAATAAAGGACAAGTTTTTCTTTATAAAAAATTGTATAAGAAATTTTTAAAACATTCTTATTTTTACAGGAAATTTTTCAAAAATTTCCTATTTTTTTTAGGAAATTTTTCAAAAATTTCCTATTTGTTTAGGATATTTTTCAAAAATTTCTTATTTATTATAGGAAATTTTTCAAAAATAACCAATTTTTATAGGAAATTTTTCCCATTTTTATAGGAAATTTTTCTAAAATTTCCTATTTTTATAGGGAATTTTTCAAAAATTTCCTCTTTTTATAGGGAATTTTTCAAAAATTTCCTCTTTTGATAGGGAATTTTTCAAAAATTTCCTCTTTTTATAGGGAATTTTTCAAAAGTTTCCACTTTTTATAGGGAATTTTTCAAAAATTTCCTCTTTTTGTAGGGAATTTTTCAAAAATTTCCCGTTTTTATATGGAATTTTTCAAAAATTTCCTGTTTTTATAGTTAATTTTCTATAGAAAACTGGTATGATCATCAACTTTTCTATAGAAAACTGGTATGATCATCAACTTTTCTATAGAAAACTTGGATGATCATCAACTTTTCTATAGAAAACTTGGATGATCATCAACTTTTCTATAGAAAACTTGGATGATCATCAACTTTTCTATAGAAAACTTGGATGATCATCAACTTTTCTATAGAACACTTAGATGATCATCAACTTTTCTATAGAAAACTTGGATGGTCATCAACTTTTCTATAGAAAACTTGAATGATCATCAACTTTTCTATAGAAAACTTGGATGATCATCAACTTTTCTATAAAAAAATTGGATGATCATCAACTTTTCTATAGAAATCTTGGATGATCATCATCTCTTCTATAGAAAACTCGGATGTTTATCAACTTTTCTATAGAAAACTACTGCGATCACAAACTTCTTTAGAAAAAATATTCACAGCAATAGACAAAAATAATTAATTAAAATTTTTCAAAAAATTTCTTATTTTTATAGAAAATTTTTCGAAAATTTCTTATTTATAAAAAGCTTTTAATTATTTTGAGCTTTCTGCAAAATCTTTTTGTACATAAAAGCTGTTAAATGTATTAAATTGGGATTTTGCTTTTTTCTTATATCTCTCTGAAATAAACGAGTCTTTGGTTTAACTAAAACTGATAAGCTCAAGAACAGAGTTGTCTTAAAGCTTGTGTTTTCAAAGTGATAATTTACAGATAAGCTTGAGCTAAATAAGACCTAATACGATTTTGTAAACAAATTCTAGATTGTAATTAGTTTTTATTAAAAAACGGCTAGAAAAATGTTTTTTATAACCAAAATAGGGACAATTTTATTTTATAATTTTGTGTTTACTTTTAAAGCTTCGGCACATTCCGAGATTTATGGCGATATATTTCCCTCTAGCTGGGATCTTATATTATACGATCAGCTTCAAGATTCCGAAAATAAATGCTATGAAGAGAAACCGTAAGTAGTTTTGGGAGGAAGTATTTGTAGATTTTTTTAAATATTTCTTTTTTGTAGAGCTTTTTACTTCCAAACCAAAGAAAATTTTCCTATAGCTGGTAATGGGTCCACACCTTTCTTCAATCGTTATGAGTTTTGCTGTGAAGGCTTCAAACGTTCTCCCCATGACTGGCAGAAATGTATACCAGACTGCTCGGGAATTTCACCGGATAATTGCCGTCATGGCTTTTGCCGCTCTCCCCGACAATGTGAATGTTTTGAGGGCTTTGTTAAGAATTCACAAGGCGTTTGTGTCCACACTTGCCCTGTATCGTGTGAAAATGGTCGTTGCTTATTGGATGGTACTTGTATCTGCAAACCGGGCTATGTTTTAGACTTAGAAACTGGAAAATTTTGTATACCCGATTGTTATCATATAGCCTGTGGTCTATATCAGCGATGTATAGCTCCTGGGGAATGTGCCTGTAAAGAGGGCTATAAGTATATTGAGGGTTTGGGGTGTCAACCTATTTGTCTACCACATTGTGGTCATGGTAGATGTGTGGCCCCAAATAAATGTGAATGTTTTGCTGGTTTCATTAAGAGACCTGGCAGGGATATATGTGAGGCCGAGTGTTATATGTGAGTTTAATATCTGAAGAGAAGGATTTAGATCTGAAATAACTAACTTTTTTGTGTCCAGAAATTGTGATAATGGTTTCTGTGAATCCCGCTATAAATGTCAATGTCATGTGGGCTTCTCCTACGATCCTCTTACCTCCTCCTGTTGGCCTGACTGTCAGGGTCTATGTCAGCATGGTGTATGCATAGCTCCCGGAGTCTGCCGATGTTTTGAGGGCTACAACCTACAGGACAATACCTGTAAGCCGATATGTGAGAAGTAAGTTTTTATCACTCAAGATCAAAGTATAATAATTCTGTTTTCTTCCCTCTAGTGGCTGCGGTTTCTATGGCCGCTGCATAGCTCCCAATAAATGTGCCTGTGGACCGGGTCGACATTTGTGTCTTAACGGGTCCTGCAACTCTTTAGGTCAATGCGAATGTCCCAACGGTCTGTCGCATTTTATAGATCAGTGTTTATTTTCATCGTCCCTGCCAACAACTATTTACACTTATGGTCAGCGTGAGTTCTATAACAAACATCTGAGCTATGAGTTCAACGCCTTGATTGGTAGATTATTTAAATTTTGAATAAAGTGGAACTAAAACTAACAAAAATTCTTTTTATCTTGTTTGTTTTTAGATGTAGCACAAAAAAATTGTTTCTTGAAAGAAAATAATACTTTGTTTTTTAAGGCCAAGGTCGGTAAACATGTGAATTTATATCAGTTCATTTTTTTTATAAATGGAGAAAACATACATTGTTTGGACCTGATGGAGAATTCCAAACAAACACTGATAAAAAGGGAATAAAGCAGAGATGGAAATTTGACTTTATAGAAAATAATTTAAACGATTTCTATTTTTATACGAAATTTTTTAAAAATTTTCTATTTTTATAAGAATTTTTTTTTTTTAAATTTTCTAACTTTCTAGGAAATTTTTCAAAAATTTTAAATTTTTTTAGGAAAATTTTCAAAAATTTTTTATTTTTATAGGAAATTTTTCAAAAATTTTATAGGAAATTTTTCAAAAATTTTATAAGAGATTTTTCAAAAATTTTCTATTTTTATAGGAAATTTTTCAAAAATTTTCTATTTTTTAGCAAATTTTCAAAAAATTTTCTATTTTTATAGGAAATTTTTCAAAAATTTTCTATTTTTATAGGAAATTTTTCAAAAATTTTCTATTTTTATAGGAAATTTTTCAAAAATTTTCTATTTTTATAGGAAATTTTTCAAAAATTTTCTATTTTTATAGGAAATTTTTCAAAAATTTTCTATTTTTATAGGAAATTTTTCAAAAATTTTCTATTTTTATAGGAAATTTTTCAAAAATTTTCTATTTTTATAGGAAATTTTTCAAAAATTTTCTCTTTTTATAGAAAATTTTTCAAAAATTTTCTCTTTTTATAGAAAATTTTTCAAAAATTTTCTATTTTTATAGGAAATTTTTCAAAAATTTTCTCTTTTTATAGAAAATTTTTCAAAAATTTTCTATTTTTATAGAAAATTTTTCAAAAATTTTTCTATTATTATTGAAATTTTTTCAAAAATTTTATTATTTTTTTTAGAAGATTTTCTTTTTTTATAGAAAATTTTTCAAAAATTTTCTACTTTTATAGAAAATTTTCAAAATTTGTCTATTTTTATAGAAAATTTTTCAAAACTTTTCTATCTTAGTAGGAAAATTCTCAAAAATTTTCTATTTTGGTAGGAAATTTTTCAAAAATTTTCTATTTTTGTAGGAAATTTTTCAAAAATTTTCTATTTTTGTAGGAAGTTTTTCCAAAATTTTCTATTTTTGTAAAAAATTTTCAAAAATATTCTAGTGTTGTAGGAAATTTTCCAAAAATTTTCTATTTTTATAGAAAATTTTTCAAAAATTTCCTATTTTTTAGGAAATTTTTGAAAATTTTTCAAAAATTTTCTATTTTTATAGGAACATTTTCTATTTTTATAGGAAATTTTTCAAAAATTTTCTATTTTTATAGGAAATTTTTCTTAAATTTTCTATTTTTATAGGAAATTTTTCTTAAATTTTTTATTTTTATAGGCAATTTTTCAAAAGTTTTCTATATTTATAGGAAATTTTTATAGTAAATCTTTAAAAAATTTACTGTGTTTATAGGAAGTTTTTCAAAAATTTACTATTTTTATAGGAAATTTTTCAAAAATTTACTATTTTATAGGAAATTTTTCAAAAATTTACTATTTATATAGGGAATTTTTTAAAAATTTATATTTTTAAAGGAAATTTTTCAAAAATTTTCTATTTTTATAGGAAATTTTTAAAAAATTTTCTATTTTTATAGGGAATTTTTCAAAAATGTTCTATTTTTATAGAAAATTTGTCAAAAATTTTCTATTTGTGTAGGAAATTTTGCAAAAATTTCCTATTTTTATAGGAATTTTTCAAAAATTTTCTATTTTTATAGGAAATTTTTCAAAAATTTTCTATTTTTATAGAAAATTTTTCAAAAATTTCCTATTTTTATAGAAAATTTTTCAAAAATTTCCTATTTTTGTAGAAAATTTTTCAAAAATTTCATATTTTTATAGAAAATTTTCCAAAATTTCCTATTTTTGTAGAACATTTTTCAAAAATTTCCTATTTTTGTAGAAAATTTTTCAAAAATTTCCTAATTTTTTTTAGGAAATTTTTGAAAAATTTTCTATTTTTATAGAAAATTTTTAAAAATTTCCTATTTTTATAGAAATTTTTTCAAAAATTTCCTATTTTTAGAGAAAATTTTTCAAAAATTTTTCAAAAATTATTTTCAGACATTCGATTATTGGTACATATCAATCGAGTAATTTTCCAAGTCCACAGCCAATTTATTTTTTTTTTACAAAATTCATAATTTAACAAAACTTTAACACAAAATTCAAACAATCGATTTAAGCCGGATTGCACGATTGACGTCCTTTAATGCCGGTCTTTATGAAACCAGGTTTGCATAAACAGAAATTGGGCGACGAACAAAATCCATTAGGACAACCCGAAGGGCAATGGGGCTTGCACATATTCGGCTGCAGTTCATCGGCCACATAGCCACTGTTGCAGATACATTGATTATTACCGCCGCAGACACCATTCAGGCAGGGAACATCACAGTGGGCGACACACTTAGTGCCGGAAGCATCTAACTCCAAGCCATGACTGCAGGCACAGGTATTAGGGGCAATGCAGGACCCTCCGGCGCATCCACTAAGAAAAATAAGATTAATATGAATATATTGGGTATACATTTTTTTCTAGTTTAAAACTTACCTCTCACATACTGGCTCACATATGGCGCCAACTTTAAGATAACCCTTATTACAGCTACAATAACCGGGAGCAGTACATTTGCCATTTTCACAGAAATCACATTGAGCCTCACACTCTCCAGTGGCCGTGGGGCGATAACCCTCCTGACAGGCACACTTATTAGGCGCCACACATTTACCAAACTGACAGGCTGGCTGACATTCGGGTATACAAAACTTTTTCTCAATGGGTTCAAGGGTGTAACCTGGTTTACACTTGCATTCATTATTCTCACCGCATACACCATTTCCACAGCCAATGGGACACGTGGTAACACATTTCTTCTCTTCGTTTAGGACATGTCCGGGCAGACAGACGCAGGTATTGGGTGCAGTACATATGCCATTGGGACAGTCATCGGCGCAAATGGGATCACAGCGTTTGAAGACATGAATATTACGTTCATAGCCATCACAGCAAACCTGGATTCTACTCATTTGGGGTTGAGATCCATTGCCAGCGGGTACAATGCCAGAGCCGTGGACAAGAGATGCCGTTCTAGAAGATTGGATAGAAAAAATATTGAAAATATGAATACTAAATTTTCAAATTTGATTAAAATATTTTAACAATTTTTAAAAAATTTCCTATAAAAATATAAGATATTGGAAAAATTTCCTGAGAAATAGAAAACTGTATGAAAAATTTCCAATAAAAATAGAAAAAATTTCCTAAAAAATAGAAAATTTTTCAAAATTTTTTTATTTTTATAGGAAATTTTTGAAAAATTTCTTATTTCTATAGGAAATTTTAAAAATTTCTTATTTTTTAAGAAATTATTCAAAAATTTCTTAGATTTTGTTTAGCAAATTATCCAAAAAGTTCTTATTTTTATAGAAAATGTTTTAAAAATTTTGAATTTTTATGCAAATTTTTTTAAAAATTTATTGTTTATAAAAGAATTTTTTCAAAAAGCTTTAATTTTTATTGGAAATTTTTTAAATTTGTTTTATTTTTATAAGAAATTTTTTAAAAATTTCTTATTTTAATAGGAAATTTGTTAACATTTTCGTGTTATAATAAAAAACTTTTTAAAAATTTCTAATTTATATAGACAATTTGTCGAAAATTTCTTATTTTTAAAGGAAATTTAAAAAAAAAATATTTTTTGATAGGAAAATTTTTAAAAAATTCTTATTAAATTTCTTATTTAAAAAAAAAAAATTTCAAAAATTTCTTATTTTTTTAGGAAAATTTTCAAAAATTTCTTATATTTATAGCAAATTTTTCCAAAATTTCTTATTTTTATAGGAAATGTTTTAAAAATTTTGTATTTTTATGCAAAATTTTTCAAAAATTTCTTATTTATAAAATAAATTTTTCAAAAAGTTCTAATTTTTTACT
The DNA here is from genome assembly GCA_933228675.1 of Stomorhina lunata. NCBI lineage: Eukaryota > Metazoa > Arthropoda > Insecta > Diptera > Rhiniidae > Stomorhina > Stomorhina lunata. Next base: position 12,027,937 of record OW121741.1, read on the forward strand.
GGAAATTTTTTAAAAATTTCTTATTTTTATAGGAAATTTGTTAAAAATCTTGTTATGCATTTTTTTAAATATCTTATTTTTATAGGAAATTTTTCAAAAATTTCTTATTTTTATAGGAAATTTTTTAAAAATTTCTTATTTTAATAGGAATTTTTTAAAAAATTTCTTATTTTAATAGGAATTTTTTAAAAAATTTCTTATTTTAATAGGAATTTTTTAAAAATTTCCTAGTTTTATAGGAACATTTTCAAAAATTTCTTATTTTTATAGGAAATTTTTTAAAAATTTCTAAGTTTTATAGGAAATTTTTTAAAAGTGTCTTATTTTTATAGGAAATTTTTTAAAAATTTATTATTTTTATGGGAAATTTTTTAAAAATTTATTATTTTTACAGGAAACTTTTAAAAATTTCCTATTTTTATAGGAAATTTTCCAAAAATTTCTTACTTTTATAGGAAACTTTTCAAAAATTTCTTATTTTTATAGGAAATTTTTCAAAAATTTCTTATCTTTTTGGGAAATTTTTCAAAAATTTCTTATCTTTTTGGGAAATTTTTCAAAAATTCTTAATTTGTTTCGGAAATTTTTCAAAAATTTCTTATTTTTATAGGAAATTTTTCAAAAATTTCTTATTTTAATAGGAAATTTTTTCCAAAAATTTCTTATTTTTATAGGAAATTTTTTAAAAATTTCTTATTTTAATAAGAAATTTTTCAAAAATTTCTTATTTTTATAGGAAATTTTTCAAAAATTTCTTATTTTTATAGGAAAATTTTCAAAAATTTCTTATTTTTATAGGAAATTTTTAAAAAATTTCTTATTTTTATAGGAAATTTTTCAAAAATTTCTTATTTTTATAGGAAATTTTTCAAAAATTTCTTTGTTCTATAGGAATTTCTTTAAAAATTTCTTATTTTTGTAAAAATTTTTTTTAAAATTTCTTACTCTTATAGATTTTTCAAAAATTTCTTATTTTTATAGGAAATTTTTCTAAAAATTCGTATTTTCATAAGAAATTTTTCAAAAAATTCTTATTTTTATAGGAAATTTTTTAAAAATTTCTTATTTTTATAGGAATTTTCTTAAAAATTTTTAATTTTTATTGATTTTTTGTTTTTAAATCGAATTAGTATAAGAAAGATGTAGATTTGAAAATGCTGATCGTTCCCCCGTTACTTTTGGGATCTCATTTAAAACATCTTTATCAAATTCTAAGAAATTTCAATACAATTTTTTTATTACTAGTCAAACCCCGATTTCTTATGAATGATTAAATGTTTATTAAAAAAATTACGATTATCAATAATAATGAGGATGTGAAGGTTATTAGTTCATTAAACAAATCTTCGTACTTAAACGATCGGGCAAAAATTTGTTTTTCTATACAAATTGTTCCATTTACTTACGGCACTTCTGTAAAACATACTCCCGAGGCCATGGCCGATCTTGTTTTGTTTATAAATTCTGCAGTGGCATCTAAAACAACTGGAGGTCTGGAAACCGGTGTTAAGACCGGTTTGGGGTAAGCATCATAACGATCGTAACTATTTCCTTGTTGTTGATTATAGACATAATTATGACCTTCCTCATGATAATCTGAGGCATTACCCAGGATTAAGTTGCCCGTATTTGGGGCTGGATAGCGTGTCTTGATGCCGGTATTTTTATATTGGGCCTGACTGCTGCAGGCCAGCATTAAGGCCGTTGCGATTATTAGAAATGATTTCATGGTGAATTGATATTTGTATGCCTTGATGTAGGTATGATCTCACTTTAGTTTTTTATTTATATTATTAATTAGAATATTTCTTAAGTAAAAACGTCTTAATTCCTTTAAAGTTTCACAACAACTGATTCAAAATATTATGGTTCAAAATATTTTGATTTGATCATGAATGAATGCATTTCGCTCAGCTTGGATCTAATGTGGGCTGAATAAAAGATTATCAAACTTAAGCTGGGTTTATTTAGAAGATCTCTTTCCTAGAAGAGAATTCTCATTATTTTTTCAACTCTCTTTACCTCTCTCTTTATCTCTTGTTTACCTATACAAAACTGTAGTTCAGTTCACAAGATGATGTAAGAGTTGTAAAAAGTCTAAGCTGACAACAGTCTAAAATAGGTTTACAATGGTATGGGGGATTTTTATTATAATTGTTGAAGTCTCAAAACATAAAATAATATGATAAAGCCGAAGTTTTGACGATGAAGCGCATTCCATTATGATAATGCAGTTAAAGTTTGAGGCTTATTAAAAACATGAATAACTCAAGCGTCATACAACAGAGATCTCTTGTGGAACTTGTAGTTCAGGTATTGTAGATTTAATAGCTCTACAACGAGGTTTTGAATTGGATAAATGTTCTCTTTTTTGACTAGACGATCCCTATTTATTTGTTAATACTTCTCCGATCTGGTTTGAAATGATTTCATTTGATTTGTTATTCGATTTTTATTTATTGTTTTGAAAGAAGTGTTAAAACTTCTTAGAATAGAAGATAACGTAATGAATGAATGATGTCAAAATATATTTGAGAGATTTATAATAAGATTTGTTGATATGTATATTGGGGCTATATACAATTTTATACATTTGTTATAAGAAATCCAGAGAATGCATCATGGCACCATTTGAAAATTTTATATTTTGACAGAAAAATTTTCAATTTTTGTTTTATAAGAAATTTTTAAAAAATTTCTTACTTTTATAGAAAATTTTTAAAAATTTCATACTTTTCTATAAATTTTTTTTCAAAAATTTCCTATTTTTATATGAACTTTTTCAAAAATTTCTTATTTTTATATGAAATTTTTCAAAAATTTCTTATTTTTATAGGAACTTTTTCCAAAAATTTCCTATTTTGATAAGAAATTTTTCAGAAATTTCCTATTCTTATAAGAAATTTTTCAAAAATTTCCTATTTTTATAGGAAATTTTTCAAAAATGTCCTGTTTTTATAGGAAATTTTTCAAAAATGTCCTGTTTTTATAGGAAATTTTTTAAAAATTTCTTATTTTTATAGGAAATTTTTTAAAAATTTCTTATTTTTATAGGAAAATTTTCAAAAATTTTCTATTTTTATAGGAAATTTTTCAAAAATTTTCTATTTTTATAGGAAATTTTTCAAAAATTGTCTTATTTGATAGGAAATTTTTCAAAAATTTCCTAGTTTTAAAGGAAAATTTTCAAAAATTTTCTATTTTTATAGGAAATTTTTCGAAAATTTCCTATTTTTATAGGAAATCTTTCGAAAATTTCCTATTTTTATAGGAAATTTTTCAAAATTATCCTATTTTTATAGGAAATTTTTCAAAATTATCCTATTTTTATAGGAAAATTTCCTATATTTTTAAGAAATTTTTCGAAAAGTTTCTATTTTTATAGGAAATTTTTCGAAAATTTAATATTTTTATGGGAAAAAAGCTGTACCCTCCTCGCGTTTGCATGGCAACAATTAAAATTAATTTGAAGGAATGACATTAGAAGCCTCCATCGACTCATGCGCAAAAACTTTGCTAAAGATCATATCATGATCAAATGCACAATTTACGACTCAAATTATTTAGATTTGGCGCCATCTGCATGATCAAATAGACAGTTTATGATTTAATTAATTTTGAGTAATTTTATGTGGCGCCACCTGTAGGGAATTGGTCATACCAACTTAGAAACCCTCGTCGGCTTATGTGAAATAACTTTGCTAAATATCGTAGCATGATTAAATTAATATGTAGTTTACGTTTAATTCAATTTGATTAATTTTCTGTGGCGCCACCTGTTGGCAATTGGTAATACCAACTTGATAATGTTCGTCGGTTCATGCGCAACAACTTTGCTAAAGATCATTACATGAAAAAATGTTTATACCCTTCACCACCATAGGTGGAAAGGGTATTATAAGTTTGTTCTGATATATGTAACTCATAGAAATATTTGTCTTAGACTCAGCTTTTAGTATACCAATAGGCTTCGAATCAATTTCTGAGTCGATTTAGCGATATCCGTCCGTGCTTTTAATCAAACTACAGGTCGCAATTCTAAAGATGATTTGATGAAATTTGGCACAACTCATATTTTTTCATGAAATTTAAAACTAATAATGCTTATGTAAACGTAAATCACTGTACCAAATTTTGAAATCGGTTCACATTTGACCATAGCTCCCATACAAACTCTTCTGTCAAAAAGCACTAAATGAGACAAAAATTACTCTTAAATCTGAAGATAATGAGAATTTACAGTTTTTTTTTGCATACATAATTTTTGTAATAACTGTTATCCATCTGATAAATTTCGAGTTAATCGGTCCACATTTGACCCAAGCTATCATATAAGTCCAAATGACGGAAACAGCTAAATATATAAGTTTTGAGAAAATGTTTGTATGATAACAAAACTCAGCAAAAAAATATTTGACTTTATACGGAGGAAGAACACCTTTGACCTTAGTGGTGAAGGGTATCGTATGGTCGGCTTGACTGACTATAGCCCTTTCTTACTTGTTTTTAATATTCTTGTATAGACCATTACATATATTTTTGATCTTATAGTAAATTTGCAAATTTATGCAGATAGTTTTTATACTGTTGAAAAGCTAAGACTTTGGAGATTCATTGCTATTATTTCTAATGATATACTAGGTCATTCCCTTGACAACCAGAAAACAGAAAAGGAGTATTTGTTAAAACAAGCGCTTGTCTCGTAATTATCATAAATCAGGTATTTTTGAACCGATTTTTAAAATCTTTTTTATGTCGGAAAGCTTAGACTTCTTTTTAATAATTTCTAAATCGTTCTAATTACAAATAAGTTATTACAATTATAAATGTGCAACTTTTATAAAAATGTTTACAAATTTTAATTTTTAGAATTGTACTATATAATTTTTCCACTGGGTCTTTTAAAAATCTCTTTATTAGTTAAATTTATTTCTCTTTTGTCTTAGAAAAATTCTACTTATCACTTGCTCTTCATTGCATAAACAATAAAATAAAAGATTTTTCGAAAAATTAAGAAAAAACAATTGTTCTTGAGAAAATTATAAAAATGTATGTACTTTCTTTCCAAGCTGATAAGAACATGAATGTATATTTTTCAATAATAGTGCAGGCAAGACACCACAGTCTTAAAAGTGATCTAAAGGAAGAAGAAAGTGTTTTTTAAAAATTTTAAAGAATAATACAAATAATTAAAAATGTTTAAGTTCTTGATATATTATTTCATGATCATATGCTGCTTCACCTGCCTCAAAGCTCATCCACAATTTTGGAAAATGAATCATATAAGTGAAAAAGATATGTTTGTCTTGGATGTGAAAAGTACCATGTCAGCTGGTATTTGCTACAAACAAGTGCAGTAGGTTTTAGTGTCTTAATAAGAAATTTGAACCAATTTTTTCTAAACAAATTTATCTTTTTTTAACCCAGAGCTAAAGCTACAGATCCTGAGTTGCGTATACGCACGGTATCCTTTTGTTGTGAGGGCTATAAACGTAACCCCATGTCACCGCATTCTGTGAAATGTGATCCCATTTGTAATGAAGACTGCAGTAATGGCATCTGTTCGGCCCCCGAGGTCTGTGAATGTTTTCCGGCCTATGAACGCAAGGGTGGCAGATGCGAGAGTATTTATGATTAAAAATTTAAAGAAATAAATTTTATAATAGAAAATATAATGAAAGATTGCTTCCATTTTTGTTTATAAAGATCACTAGATCACCCAAATTAAACGATTTCAATTTAGGTCACCCACTTTATACTCAAGTTTAATTTAAATGTGTCCACATACATTTAGTTAATTACACTTTGCTTTGAATTGAAAAAATTTCAAGTGTGATAATTGTAGTAGAAAAACAATGAGTTGATAGCTGTTATTATAAGACAAACACTTGGCTTTGAAAACTGAGACTTATGAAGATCATATTCAAATTATTTATATTTTCCTCCCCTAAGCCTTAAGTTATGCTTTAAAATTTAAAGAACAAAATACTCTTAAATTTTGTTTATATATAATTTTATTTCTCTTTATCTATGAATAATAACCCAAAAATGGTGCAAAGACTCCATATGAAAAATGTCTGCCTATGAGTAAATTAAACTCATCTATTAGCGCTTCATTTAGTTTCTGATGTCTCATCGAGGCATAGGTGGTCACTTTGTCGGGGGCGAAGCATTGATTGATAAATCTGGTGGTGCCTACTTGACAACGGCAACGTCCCTTGGCGGTACAATAGCCCAGTTCACATTTTTGATAGGATTTGAAGGGACCATCGATAATGGCACAGCCGCATATGCCGGGAGCAATGCATTTGCCATAGAAACCGCAGCCACTGAAAGAGAAAAATAAATGTAAAATCATGAACATATATCATCTAGAATAGAACGTGCAGACTAATTTACAAACTGAACCATAGCTTGATCTAGAGCCTTACAATATATATATATATAGGATATAGGAACCTAAATAGAACGAAAGGAGAAAAGAATAAATGGATTGTTTGACCACGGCAACTGCCATTAAAGAAAAACTTGTCTAGGACCAGAATTAACACCTAAACTGTAACGTAATACAGAAGTGAGAATTGATCTGATGTAAAGCTTAACTAGAATTCAAACATTGTGAACCTAATCTAAAGCCACAAGCTAAGACATGAACCCAGAGACCGGATTTTAATACACTCAGGAAATTATTACAGTAACTGATTGTATGTTGTTTAGGAAATTTTCAGTTATGTTGTTTTCAAATGAATTTATATGAAAATTGATTATTAACATATTTATACATTTGTTTAAAAAACAACCTACAAAAAAATACTGAAATTCCGTAACATTTGAAAATATCAGTTGTTTAGTTTTTATAAATTTTTTCAATTATTGTATCAAATATAATTCGTATTTGTTTAATTATTGGTTTTCCTTAAGTATCTTAGGTTTGCCTACTGAAGAAACTTTTTATAATACTGGCCGCCTATCACGGGGTACGGCCTAAGCAAATAACAAACTTTGTTTTGTCTGTTTGGTTTTTTGATGCCTTAAAGGATATAACCTTTTTATGGTTTCGTCTTTTATGTTTCGTTAATTACAAAAACAAATGAAAATTGTCCGTTTTACGGAAATTTTACGTAGTTTTTTACCATTCAAATTTTTAAAAATAAATGAAAATTTCCGTTTTTTATACTAAAAATGTAGTTTAAATTTTTGTCAGTAATTTTTTTGAAAACAACTGAATAATCCGTTTTTAAAACTGAAAATGTAGTTTAAATATTTGTCAGTTAAATTTAAATGAAATATTCAGGTATGTGATGGAAAACGATCGTTTTCAAATCGATCGATTTCAGATATATTTTTGAGATAATTTTCGATTATTTTCCCAAAAAATTCAAACCAAATGAAAGATAAAATATCAGTCAAAAGGATTAAAGCCAAAATTTTCATCTTTTTGGGGGAAATAATCGAAAATTAGCTATAAAATATGTCTGAAATCGATCGATTTGAAAACGAAAAATGTCCATCACATACTTGATTAATTGAATTTGAATGAAAAATCAGTTGACCGGTTTTTAAATGAATATTCATTCATTTCAAATTACATTTTAAGTTAATTTTACTTACATAATATTCTGAGTGTACTTTTAAAACAATATTTTCATGTCTAAATCCATAAAAAAACAATCATTGAAGTTTAAAAAAATATTAAAAATCCCTCATGATTTTTATTTGTTCAAAAATTTTGTTTCTTTTTTTAATCCGATGAAAATAAAATATAAAAAAATCGTTTGAGATATTTATCAGTACAGTTCAAAATAATTTTCATCTTTTTTCATCCGATGAAAATAAATTTTGATAGAAATAATTCAAATTTTATTTCTGTATTTGTCCGGGTATAAAGCAACTTTAGGACGTTTAAATAGCAATAAATTCAATTATTGTTGCAAATTTTATATCGAAATGGGTTTGGGCAACAAATGGTCGTTGTCTAAGTGCGTTTAAAACGTTTAAAAGTTATTTTTTTTAGAAATAGCGACGGGAATCAAAGAAACCACCAATAGTTCCTATTAGAACTATTATCTTTAACTTCGATGTCCTAAAACATAACATAATAAATTGAAAACATTCATACATTCATTGTTGAAAATTTCGAAATTTCATAAACATTTTATTTTTTCAAAGTCAAAACAGAAGTTCAAAAATAAAACAATCAATAAAATATTTTTCTGTTCGGATATTTATCGTTTTAGATATTTAAAATTTTCATCATGAGGGATATTTATATTTCAAATATAAATCCCTCTTTTTTTTATTTTTCGATCGAAATGAAAATAAATTTTCATCGGCAATGATATTTATACTTGATGGATTTAAAAAATAAAACGATCTCCGGTCTCTGCATGAACCAGAACTACGACCTAAACTGAAACTTCATATACCCCTTACAATTGATCTCTAAGAAGTTCTTAAAAGAAATACTGGCTATAGACTAACACAATTATCTAGGACCTGTAGTATAACCTGACGATAAACGTAGGAATTGATCTGGATTAGAACTAAATAGAACCCTATATAAAACTTATTCCAGACTTATTCCAGTTTCCAATAGAAATAAGAAATTTTGAAAAATTTTTCATAAAAATAAGAAATTTTTGAAAAATTTCCTATAAAAATAAGAAATGTTTAAAAAATTTCCTATAAAAATAACAATTTTTTTTTAATTTCCTACAAAAATTAAAAATTTTTGGAAAATTTTCTTATAAAACTAAGAAATTTAAAAAAAAAAAATAAGAAATTTTTGAAAAATTTCATATAAAAAAAGACATTTTTAAAATTTTTTTTTTAAAAAATAAGAAATTTTTTTAAAATTTCATATAAAAAAAGCCATTTTTATAATTTTTTATAAAAATAAGAAATTTTTTACAAATTTCCAATAAAAATAAGAAATTTTTTAAAAATTTTTCATAAACATAAGAAATTTTTGAAAAATTCCCTATAAAAATAACAAATTTTTTAAAAATTTCCTACAAAAATAAGAAAATTTTGAAAAATTTCTTGGACAAATAAGAAATTTATAAGAATTTGCTATAGAAATAAGAAATTTTCGAAAAATTTCCTATAAAATAAGAAATTTTTTTTAAATTTTCTATAAAGATTTGAAAGATTTTCTATACAAATAAAACATTTCTTTAAAAATTCCCTATAAAAATAAGATTTTTTTTAATTAGCCATAAAAATAAGAAATTTTTTAAAAGCTTCTTGTAAAAGTAAGAAATTTCTGAAAATTTTTCCATAAATATAAGAAATTTTTAAAAATTTTCCTTTAAAAGCAAGAAATTTTTGAAAATTTTCCTGGAAAAATAAGAAATTAAAAAAAAAAATCCTCTAAAAATAAGAAATTTTTTTAAAAATTTCCGGAAACATGAGAAATTTTTTAAAAATTTCCGAAAACATGAGAAATTTTTTAAATTTTTTTTTATAGAAATAGGTTCTAAACTAGAACCAAAATATGAACCTGATCTGGAAGTAGAATTGGCCTAGAACCCAAACTATAACATAATATTTAACTTACAATTGATCTCTCGAAAACCTAAACTGGAATCCTATTCAGAAATATATCTCAATTAGTAAGTACGATCTATAGAACCTGGAGCCTTATCGCCTCATTCAATCTCAATCGAAATCTAAGGTATTTCATAAACGTTTGTATAGCATACTTTTAGGATAATCTAAATAATATATAAGGTTCACTACATTGTAACTGATTTCTCAAAAATTCCCTGATAAAATAATTTAATTTAATCTAAATGTTATGTTAAAGAAAGGGATATGTTTAGATATCAAATTTTATTAAACTTTTTGTAAAATAAATTATTTTGAAAATCCCTAAGGTATACTATATAATATTTGCTTAAAAGTCTGAGTAAGATATCGGTGCAACGATTAAGCCCCTGATCTAGAATCTGAAGAAAATTATATTCCAGAATCTAATCTGAAATTATGAACAAAATCTTCACTTGGCAATGGTGAAGAACCTGTTCTGGACCTTGAGATAGAGCCTGTACACTAAATTTGAGTCTGACCCAGAACCTGATCTTGAACATGAGTCTATACCTAAACTAAGAACTTGTGTTGGTAATGTGATTTGGAACTAAACTAATATGAAAGCTAGTCTAGAACTTTGTACTATAACTTCATCCAGAACTGTAACTAGAATCACAACCATATAGAATTAGATCTAGAAACTAGATTAGAACGCGGACGAATGAATACCTTTACTTTATTAATTATTGATTTAAGAACCTGAACTGGAACTTAAGCTAGTTAAGAACCTGTGCTAGGATCTGATCTGGAAACTGATTTAGGTCCCAAATTATATCCTAAGCTGGAATCTAAACTAGATCATGGTATAGAACTGAAACCAGAATTTGATTTAGAACTTGAAATAAAATCTGAACTAAAGCATAGATTGAGAATCTGATCCAAAATCTTAACAGAATCTGATCTTAAACTTATCCACAATCTTGACCCTCATCGAGAATTTGAACTAAATCTTAAACGTAAGAATTTAAATTAAGAACAGAGCCTGCTCATGACAAGAAACTGACTTACTGTTCACATATCGCCTCACACTTGGATCCCTTGCGCTGATAGCCATTAAAGCATCTGCAAAATCCCGGCGATGTACAAATACCATTCTCACAGTCATCTCCACAATCGGGCAAACAAGAAGTGGTATTCACATCGTATTTATAGCCGTCCTGGCAAATACAGCCGGTTCGATTGGCGCAAAAACCATTTTCGCAGCGTCTAAATTGTAAAATATAAAAATTTATTAGTCTTGGTTTTACAAACAGATCCTCTTACACTTACAAATAACAATTACTCTCACACACGGAACTATTGGCCCTCTGCTGATAGCCCGGAAAACACTCACACTGATTGGGACCCACACAATGACCAAAGCCACAATCGGGTATGCAAACCGGCTGACAACCCATATGAGCCGCCTGCGATTGAGGAGCTTTAGCATAACCTTCGGCACACACACACGTATCGGGAGCATCACAAAACTCACTGCGACCGCAGTCTAAGCTGCAAACCGGTACACAAAACTTACGGGTGGCATCCAATTCGTAACCCTTATTGCAGAGACAGGTACCATTCAGATAGCACTGACCATTGGGACAACCCAAGGGACAGGTGGGCACACAATTATTGTGATGATTTAAAACGAAATCATCAAAACATTGACAGATACCACCCTCCAAGCAAAAGCCATTATTTTGACACTTCTGACCGCAGTCGGGCACACATTTGGTCCAATCGAAGTCGTAACGTTTATAGCCCAGACAGCAGACCTCGACCAAATTGAAATGGGGATTTGTAGAGCTGTTGCCTATGACCTTAACATCTTTTTCGAATTGAAAGAAAACAGCTCTTGGATGGAAAAATTATAAAGTAAGAAAGTGTTTATTTGTAACGTTTTTGTTTTGATCTAAATACTTACGGAACTTCCTTAAAACATTTTGGGGGATTGTTATTTCTTTGAGGCAATGATAGACCGGGTGTTCTTATAATAGGTTGCTTTGTTGTTGTTGTAGTTGTATACTTTGTTGTACGATATTCTGTTTGTATGGTCTTAAAGAATGAACATAGAAATACTAGAGATAAGAATGTTTTGATTGCAAAATCTTGTAGTTTTCTCATAATTCTAAACTTTTTCAACTGATTTACAAATTAATGAGATGTTCGATGTGTAAGATCTTCCAAAAGACTAAAATCTGAAATGATTCTCGTTATGAATTCAAGACAATTTTAATATTTTTGTTTGGTTTTAAAGAGATAAGATTTCTAGAATATTAAGAGCATTTAAATATGAGGCAACCTGAAATTATAAAAATTGAAAATTTTATATTTTAATGATTCATTTATTTTGAAATTCTCTAAATCTTATAATATTTATGACTTTATTCCTTCTTGATGGGCTGACAATCATTGTCGGTTAACGAATAACCCTTAACACACCCGCAAACATCTGGAGCCGTGCAGTTATGCAAGGGATTCGAGCCACAACCCGAACGACAAATGGGTCTACAAAATTGCTGAGTCTCATCTAGTCTGAAGCCCTCATTGCACGAGCAGGTACCCTGGAGTAAACTACAACGTCCATTTAAGCATGATATGGGGCAGGTGAATACACATTCATTGTTATCCGTCAAAACGAAACCATCAAAACAGCGACATTTTTCGGGAGCAATACAATCGCCATTGCGACAACCCGAGCAAAAGGGATGACACAAAGTATTGCCCATATAACGTACGGGTCCGAAATCGGGACAGCAGATTTCTATGTGATATAAATCCTTATCTTCCAGTATCTGGAGTATGGCAGGCCATTCATATTTCTTAAGTTCCCGGGAGCTGAAAATTTTGAATGACTTTATATATCAACAAAATATTAATGACTTAATCCAAACCTACCTAACCCATTTATAGCATTTATGCAATTTCCTCTCCACCTGTGTTATATCTCGGATTTTGGTACTACGCTCCTTTTGCTTTTTACCCTTCCACATATATTCGCCATACAAAACAGGACCATGCCAACGATTTCCACTCGGCACCACTTTCTTTGTAGGATTCTCCCTTTCCTCTTCAGCCTTTTTCTTGTTAATGTTTCTAACACACAACGATTCCGTAGTGCTCCTAAAATTTTGAGGCTTCTTCTTGGGCTTCTGATGTTTTCTTACCGGCTTATAGGGATTTCGATAGGGAGGATCCATTTTATAGGGCGGACGTTGCAAAATATAAGTATCCGAAACATCATCATCGAAGTCATTGATATCAAAAACTTCACCAAATGCTAGACATAGAAGCAATAAAAGGCAAGAATATGCAAATAATTGAAATCGCAATGATCTTCTAAACATTTGAAAATTTGTATAGAAGTTTCAAACTTCTCTACCGAAGTGTTGCAATCGAACTAATTGCGTCTGATAGTATATACTAAAATGAAAATTAAAAAAAAACTGATATTATTTAGCTGCTATTTGGCCTTTAGAATGTCAATAATGTAATGAGAGAATTTGCATTAATACAAAAATACTATTTCATTGATTAGAAATTTTTAGATTAAATGCTATTATCTCTACTCTGGACGACCAAACACAAACTTAGATTTTTTAAGTTGTGGTCTCAAATCAGGTAAAAAAAAACAATCTCAAAAAGGCAAAAATCCTACTTTAAATCGTGTATATTTTTCATATTAAATGCCAGTAAATATTGTGTAACATACCTTAGGGATTTTCAAAATAATTTATTTTAAAAAAAGTTTAATAAAAATTGATATCTAAACATATCCGTTTGTTTGCCAAAACACTTAGTTTAAATTTAATTCTTTTACTATCACGGAACTATTGACAAATAAGTACCAATGAAGAGTACTTTATATGTTATATAATATTTAAATTATCCTTAAAGTATGCTACACAAAAGTTTCTGAAATATCTTACATTTAGATCAAAATCGAATGCTTCGATTTGGCTCCTAACTTTTGTCTTATCTAGAACAAGAATTAAAATTTGTGTTAGAACCTTATATGGAACCTGATCTTCAACCTTATCTAAAACCTTGTCGAGTACAAAAACTAGATTATTATCAAGAACCTGATATAGAACTATATAAAGAATCCAAGTCTGTAACTTGAACTACTGCCTCATTCAGAAGGTGTACCAAATCCGGAACCAGAATCTCATCGATTTTTCTATAAAAAAAAATGTTTAGCGAAAAACTTTTTACAGAAAAAAATTAAAAAAAAATTTTTTCTATAGAAAAAAACTTTTACCCTAAAATTTTTCAATAGAAAAAACTTAGAAATTTACAAAAAATGTTCTAGCGTAAATTTTTCTATAGAAAAAATTTTATACAGAAAATTTTTCTAAAAAAAAAATATAATTTATATAATTTTTCTACAAAATTAAAAAAAACTTTGTTAGAAAATTTTTTCTATAGAAAAATTTTCGTTAAAAAATTTTTTCTATAGAAAAATTTGCGTTAAAAAATTTTTTCTATAGAAAAATTTTCGTTAAAAAATTGTTTCTATAGAAAAATTTTCGTTAAAAAATTTTTCCTATAGAAAAATTTTCGTTAAAAAAATTTTTTCTATATAAAAATTTTCGTTAAAAAATTTTTTCTATAGAAAAATTTTCGTTAAAAAATTTTTTCGATAGAAAAATTTTCGTTAAAAAATTTTTCTATAGAAAAATTTTCGTTAAAAAAATTTTTTCTATTGAAAAATTTTCGTTAAAAAAATTTTTTCTATTGAAAAATTTTCGTTAAAAAAATTTTTTCTATAAAAAAATTTTCGTTAAAAAAATTTATTTATAGAAAAATTTTCACAAAAAATTTTTTTTTAGAAAAATTTTTGTTAAAAAATTTTTTTAATGGAAAAATTTTTTCTATAGAAAAATTTTCTTTAAAAAAATTTTTCTATAGAAAAGATTTTATACCGAATTTTATTTCCGTATACATTTTTTTGTCATAAGCTTTCAGATTTTGGGGGTCTGAAGCTCTTAAAACTCTTTCTGTTGACAACGATGATAGATCTGTCTCTTTCCCTCTGTTTTTATTTTATTTAAAAGGAGTCACCCTGTGATTTCAAAATTAAAATTTGTTAATAATTTTCTTTATAGTTATTCCTTGAATTTTGTTATTTAAATTGAATTGAATTGAGTACAAAAAAAACCTTCACTCTTGCCAATTCAATGTTAAGCTCAAGCTCATTTTATATGGAAACGTTTAAAAAACAAAAGTTCCTCTTTTGAAAAAAAAAAATAACAAAATGTTATCAGTAAATGAGCAGACGACGATGGGAGTAAAGATGTTAAGAAAAAAATACTGTAAACATATTTTTCAAAACTGATTTGGGTATTTCCTCAGTCAAAACTAGTGCAAAATCTAAGTTTTGTGAATTCGAATTACTTAGTTACATGCGTAAGCTTTGAAACAGAAGATCACTGAGAATAAACGAAGTTGGCGGAAAAATGGCTTTAAGCTATTATATAATGAAAATGGGTTTAATGGCCTTATTTGGTTACTTGGCTATGGAGCAATTTCATTTATTGATTCGGAGCATAGAGGCCCGTAACTATAACCAACCCTATGGCGATATTTTGATGGAGGATGTGGAAAACGATTATCATAATAATTTTGATAAGAGAAATGGAGGAAATAATCAGGAGTTTAGAAATGGTGGTCATCAACGTCTGGGTAATAGGTATCAGCCGACGGTGTCTTATAATGGTAAATATCAAAATGAATATTCTAATGCCAATCAGCCACGTCGAAGGGGTGAACGGGAGAAAAGCCAATATCAAAATGTGGAGGGAAGCTTTTACAGTCGTAATAGTCGCAATATGGAGGAAAGAAGTAGTCCGAATGGTTGGTTGATGGCCTCTAATATAGTAGAAGAAAGGGACAATTTAAATAATATAACAGAGAATAGGGAGGACAATTTGCAGCATAAATGTCATATATGGATACCGTGAGTTTTATTATTATTATATTAAGTCAAAGTTAAGAACAAGATTTTCTTTTGTTTAAAGTCTTGATGCCATAGATAAATATCCCGATGCCGAGCGGAAGCAGGCCAATAAAATAGCTGGTTCTTTGTATATAGAAATTTGCTGTAAAGGTTATGCTGCCATGCGTTGGCGTGGTAAAACTTTATGTCGCCCTATATGCGAGAACTGTCAAAATGGTCGCTGTATTGCCCCTGAAGTTTGTGAGTGCTATGATGAATATGTCTCGAACGATAATGGTGACTGTGTCTTTACCTGTCCCATGGGTTGTCAAAATGGCAAATGTTATCTAGATGGCAGTTGTCAATGTGATCCGGGCTTTAAGTTGGATGAATCGCGTAAATTTTGTCGACCTATCTGCAGCAAGGGCTGTGGTCAAAGTCGCCTACACAATTGCACTGAACCCGAGGTATGTGGCTGCATTAAGGGTTACACCCTTACCGATAACGATTGTCAGCCGGTATGTCAACCCGACTGTGGTCCGGGTGGTGTGTGTCGTAGGCCCAATCAATGTGAATGTTCGCCGGGTTATGATTTGAAGGACGGGGTTTGCCAGTCGGATTGTTATCAGTAAGTATGAGGCTAAAAAACCCATTTCCAAAAGATTCTCATTTTAGTTTCCTAATCTATTACAGAAAATGTGATAATGGCATTTGCTATAGCCGCAATCGCTGCATTTGTAATCCCGGTTTTACCTACCATGAACGTTCTACACAGTGTGTACCAAAATGACAAGAATTTTAGAATTTATTTCAAATTTTAAGTTATTTGTGATATACATTTAGAATCGTAGGGGATTTTGTTATATTTAAAAATAAATAGATCTAAAGTATAAAGCTCAAAAATGGATGTAAGTTCCTTTCGGTCAAAAAATTGGACCGAAAAGAAATTACATTAGCTTTCTTTCCTGTTGTTTAAAATGTTGACGTTACGAGTTTCTTGTGGACTAAAGACTCTTTCAGATGAGGTTAGGGATATTGCGCTATCCACAAATTGCTGAATTTTTAATCCGGGTTTTACAAATGGCAGCGATTTGTAGAGAGCGCTATATCCCTAACTTCACCTGAAGGAGTCATTGGTCCATACAATTTTCTGTATAAAATTGTTTCTATAGAAAAATTTTCCACAAAATTTTTTTTAATAGAAAAATTTGCGGTATTCAATTTTTTTTATAGAAAAATTTTCCATATAATATTTTTTCTTTAGAAAAATTTTCGTTATAAAATTTTTTCATTATAAAAATTTTTCTATAGAAAAATTTTCTTTATAAAATTTTTTCTATAGAAAAATTTTACATATAAAATTTTTGCTATAAAAAAATTTTCGTTATAAAATTTTTTCTACAGAGAAATTTTCGTTATAAAATATTTTCTACAGAAAAATTTTCGTTATAAATTTTTTTTTACAGAAAAATTTTCGTAATAAAATTTTTTCCATAGAAAAATTTTCGTTATAAAATTTTTTCTACAGATAAATTTTCGTTTTAAACTTTTTCCATAGAAAAATTTTCGTTATAGAATTTTTTCTATAGAAAAATTTTCATTATAAAATTTTTTCTATAGAAAAATTTTCGTTATAAAATTTTTTCTATAGAAAAATTTTCGTTATAAAATTTTTCCTATAGAAAAATTTTCGTGTTAAAATTCTTTTTAGAAAATATTTTCCATAGAAAAATTTTCGTTATAAAATTTTTTCTATAGAAAAATGTTCGTTTTAAAATTTTTTCTATAGAAAAATTTTCGTTATAAAATTTTTTCTATAGAAAAATGTTCGTTATAAAATTTTTTCTATAGAAAAATTTTCGTTATAAAATTTTTTCTATAGAAAAATTTTCGTTATAAAATTTTTTCTATAGAAAAATTTTTGATATAAAATTTTTTCTATAGAAAAATGTTCGTTATAAAATTTTTTTTACAGAAAAATTTTCGTTATAAAATTTTTTCTACAGAAAAATTTTCGTTTTAAATTTTTTCCATAGAAAAATTTTCGTTATAAAATTTTTTCTATAGAAAAATTTTCATTATAAAATTTTTTCTATAGAAAAATTTTCGTTATAAAATTTTTTCTATAGAAAAATTTTCGTTATAAAATTTTTCCTATAGAAAAATTTTCGTGTTAAAATTCTTTTTAGAAAATATTTTCCATAGAAAAATTTTCGTTATAAAATTTTTTCTATAGAAAAATGTTCGTTTTAAAATTTTTTCTACAGAAAAATTTTCGTTTTAAAATTTTTTCTATAGAAAAATTTTCGTTATAAAATTTTTTCTATAGAAAAATGTTCGTTATAAAATTTTTTCAATAGAAAAATGTTCGTTATAAAATTTTTTCTATAGAAAAATTTTCGTTATAAAATTTTTTCTATAGAAAAATTTTCGATATAAAATTTTTTCTACAGAAAAATGTTCGTTATAAAATTTTTTTTACAGAAAAATTTTCGTTATAAAATTTTTTCTATAGAAAAATTTGCGTTATAAAATTTTTTCTTAAGAAAAATGTTCGTTATAAAATTTTTTCTATTGAAAAATTTTCGTTATAAAATTTTTTCTATAGAAAAATTTTCGTTTTATTTTTTTTCCATAGAAAAATTTTCGTTATAAAATTTTTTCTACAGAAAAATTTTCGATATAAAATTTTTTCCATAGAAAAATTTTCGTTATACAATTTTTTCTATAGAAAAATTTTCGTTTTAAATTTTTTCCATTGAGAAATTTTTATTATAAATTTTTTTCTATAGAAAAATTTTCGCTATAAAATTTTTTCTATAGAAAAATTTTCCATATAAAATTTTTTCTATAGAAAAATTTTCGTTATAAAATTTTTTCTATAGAAAAATTTTCGTTATAAAATTTTTCCTATAGAAAAATTTTCGTGTTAAAATTTTTTCCTTAGAAAAATTTTTGTTAAAAAATTTTTTCCATAGAAAAATTTTCCTTAAAAAATTTTTTTCCATACAAAAATTTTCGTTATAAATTTGTTTCCATAGAAAAATTTTCGTTATAAAATTTTTTCCATAGAAAATTTTCGTTGTAAATTTTTTTCTATAGAAGAATTTTCGTTATAAAATTTTTCCTATAGAAAAATTTTCGTTAAAAAATTTTTTCTATTGAAAAATTTTCGTTAAAAAATTTTTTCTATTGAAAAATTTTCGTTAAAAAATTTTTTCTATTGAAAAATTTTCGTTAAAAAATTTTTTCTATAGAAAAATTTTCGTTATAAAATTTTTTCTATAGAAAAATTTTTGTTATAACATTTTTTCCATAGAAAAATTTTTTCCATAGAAAAATTTTCGTTATAAATTTTTTTCTATAGAAAATTTTTCCAATTGGCCAACCTTGATTTAGAATCATAAGGGCTTAATGGTAGTTTTGCATCAGCTCTAAAAGGGCTAAAATTTTTTAATGTTGATTTACAGAAATATACTTCTTCACTTCTTCATCTAGACATTTTGATTTATATTATATTCTGCCATTTGGTCTGAAAATTAGAATCCCATAATCTTATATCCGGAAAAGGGTCTTAGAGAGTTTGTTTTATAATGGAATCTTCTCAAGCTAAAAACTTGTTAACCACATCTGAAAGATTGAATGTATTTCAATAAAATTGTTATCTTAATTTGTTCACAACTTACATGACCTTCTCTTTAAAGCTCGGAAGATATAGAGGAACAGGCCCACAGCACCAGCAACAATCATTCCCGACCCCAAAACTTGCCAAAACAAAAAAACCTTTTCTCTTTCGGCGGCTTTGGAAGTAATAACTTTTAAGAGCTCAAGATTACATTCATAAAACTGAAGACTATCATTTTGATCCCTGGAGGCATTCTGAAGACGTCCTAGACAAACTAAGCCATTTCTAGAAAGATCAAATTGGCAATGACTCAGATTTAGAGAGGTTTTGTTCGGGCTGGCATCAGATGTTTCTATACATTCCCGGGAACTTTTGCTGACAAAATGATCATATTTCCTCCAACAGAGACAGTTATTGTAACCAATTTCACTGGCTATTTGCAAGATCTCTGGGAAACGTTTAAGATCTGAATTTGGGGTGGTCACGTCTGATATTGTTTTAGAGGTTTCTGGGCTATCTGATAACTGGGAAACATTTTCTCTTAACTCAGTTTTATCTTTGGATATTGAAGGTTTTATGGGGAATATTGTTAAGATATCAGGATTTATACTCTGGGAGAATGTATTCCGCACAATCGATCGACTTCTTAGCTTTCCAGGTGATTTTGTTTCATGTGCGGTGAAGTCATTTATTCCATTCGAGGACTTTTCATAATCCGGCGTAAAGAAGTTTGATAAATACTTAAAATCGGTAATCGGACTTGTGACATCTGTAATAGTTTCGGAGGATGGCTGAGTTACATGTTCTCTTAATTCAGTTGTATCTTTAGATATTAAAGTGTCTATAGAGAATTTTGGAAAATTATTAGTTTGCCTACTTGGGGTGAATATATTTGATGCATGAACTCTGATGTTTCCAGGCGATTTTGTATCATATTCGGTGAACCCATTGACACCCTTCGAGGTTTCTTTATAATTGTCCGTGAACAAATTTGGTAAATAGTTGAAATCGGAACTCGGATTTATAACATTTGATACAATTGAAGGATTTTCTGAAGTCTCCGGTTGATTGGTAGAGTTTTCTGTAAGGCTACTTCCATTATTTGGAGTCCCTTCGTATTCATCTAAAGAAATGGCTGGTTCTTTTGACCGGGCTCTTCTGTTTCCTTTCGAGATTTCTTTATTTTTCTTCCCGAAAAATTGTGTTAAATAGTTGGAATCTAAAGTCGGGGTGGTGATATCTGAAATAGTTGATGCAGCTTCTTTGGAAATCTGGGCATCTTGTTCGGTAAAGTCATTTATCCTATCCGATGTTTCCTCAAAACCTTCCGTGAATCTGGTAAAATGTTGGAATTTTGGTAAAAAGTTGGAATCTGAACTGATTTATAACATTTGATACAATTGAAGGATTTTCTGAAGTCTCCGGTTGATTGGTAGAGTTTTCTGTAAGGCTACTTCCATTATTTGGAGTCCCTTCGTATTCATCTAAAGAAATGGCTGGTTCTTTTGACCGGGCTCTTCTGTTTCCTTTCGAGATTTCTTTATTTTTCTTCCCGAAAAATTGTGTTAAATAGTTGGAATCTAAAGTCGGGGTGGTGATATCTGAAATAGTTGATGCAGCTTCTTTGGAAATCTGGGCATCTTGTTCGGTAAAGTCATTTATCCTATCCGATGTTTCCTCAAAACCTTCCGTGAATCTGGTAAAATGTTGGAATTTTGGTAAAAAGTTGGAATCTGAACTGATTTATAACATTTGATACAATTGAAGGATTTTCTGAAGTCTCCGGTTGATTGGTAGAGTTTTCTGTAAGGCTACTTCCATTATTTGGAGTCCCTTCGTATTCATCTAAAGAAATGGCTGGTTCTTTTGACCGGGCTCTTCTGTTTCCTTTCGAGATTTCTTTATTTTTCTTCCCGAAAAATTGTGTTAAATAGTTGGAATCTAAAGTCGGGGTGGTGATATCTGAAATAGTTGATGCAGCTTCTTTGGAAATCTGGTCATCTTGTTCGGTAAAGTCATTTATCCTATCCGATGTTTCCTCAAAACCTTCCGTGAATCTGGTAAAATGTTGGAATTTTGGTAAAAAGTTGGAATCTGAACTTGGAGTGTTGACATTTGAAACAGTTGGATGAGTTTCTGAGGACTCTGGTGGAATGGTAGTATATTCCTGAAACCCACTTCTGTTATTCAAGATCTCTTTGTGTTCATCTAAAGAAAAAGCTGATTCTATTGACCCGGCTCTTGTGTTTCCAGGTGATCTTGTATTCGAGGTTTTTTCATTATTCTTCCTGAAGAATTTCGTCAAATTGTTAGAATCTAAAGTCGGGGTGGTGACATCTATTACAATTGATGGAGTTTTTGAGGGTATTTGGGCATCATATTCGGTAAAGTCATTCTTCCTAGTCAAGGTTTTTTCAAAACCTGCCGAGATTCTCGTAAAATTTTGTAATTTTGGTAAAAAGTTGGAATCTGAACTTGGAGTGTTGACATCTGATATAGTTGGAGAAGTATCCGAGGACTTTGGTGGATTTGTAGTGTGTTCTTGTAAGCTACTTCTGTTATTCGGATTTTCTTCGTATTCATCTAAAGAAATAACTGATTTTATTGACCCGGCTCTTATGTTTAAAGGTGATCTTGTATTCGAGGTTTCTTCATTATTTTTCCTGAGGAATTTTGTCAAATAATTGAAATCTAAAGTTGGGGTAGTGACATCTGAAATAGTTGTAGGAGTTTTGGAGGATATTTCATCAACATCTTCGGTAAACTCATTTATTTCATTCAAGGTTTCCTCGAAATCCTCTTTGAATCCTGTAAAATGTTGGAGTTTTGGTAAATAGTTGAAATCTAAAGTTGGTGTGGTGAAATCTGAAATAGTTGAAGGAGTTTCTTTGGATATCTGGGCATCATATTCGGTAAAGTCATATTTTCCAAACGAGGTTCTTTCAAAAGCCACTATGATTCTGTCTAAATGTTGGAGTTTTGGTAAAAATTTGGAATCTGAACTCGGAGTGGTGACATCTGAAATAGTCGATGGAGTTTCTTTGGATTTCTGGGCATAATGTTCGGTAAATTAATTTATTTCATTAGCAGGTTTTTCAAAATCCTCCGGGATTCTAATAAAATTTTGGAATATTAGTGAATAGTTGGAATTTGAACTCGGAGTGTTGACATCTGATACAGTTGGAGGAGTTTCTGGGGACTCTGATGGATTTATAGTATGTCGTCGAAACCCACTTCTCTTATAAGGGATGTCTTCATATTTATTCATGGAATTATCTTTCGATTTTAAAGGAAATTCTGTAGATTTTGTTAAGTGATTAGAATGTGAGATCGGGCTGAAGATGTCTAAAACTCTTGTAGAATTTTCCGAAATCTCTCGTAGCTTGAACTCATTTGCTTTAAAATTACTTACTTTAAACGGAGTTTCTGTGTATTCACCTTTGTAAATTCCGGTTTTTATAAAAGGATTGGCGGCAGATTCCTTTAAATGCTTGAAATCTGAACTCGTGAAAGCGACATCCGACTTAATTGGTTTAGTTTCTGAATTCGCTAAAAGCTTCGTTGCATGTTTTCTCAAGGCATGGGATCCGTTTGATATTAAAAAATTTTTCGGAGCTTTTGTTAAATGATCGGAATATAAGCTCGGGCTGACGAAATCTGACACAATTGGAGGAGTTTCTGAAATCTCTAAAGACTTAATGGCATTTTTTGTTAATTCATTTGATCCATCGTGAATTCCTAAGTATTTATCCGTAGAAATATCTCCAGTTAGTAATAGATCTAAGGGGGACTTGGTAAAATGTTTAGAGTGTAAAAGATTGTTTAAATCTGAAGGAGTTAGAGGAGTTTCTGAGTTATCGGAAGACTTGCTAACATGCTTTACTAATCCATCTATTCCACCCGAAGTTTCTTTATAATCATTTAAGTTTAATATTAAAGGATCTTCTGAGAGTTTTAAAAAATGTTGGGAATCTGAAAAGTTGTTAAGATCTGTTTTAGTTAAGGAATTTTCTGAGAAATCTGGGGTCTTAATAACCCGTTGTTTTGGTTCATTTCTAACTCTCGGCGATTTTTTGTGTTCATTTATGGAAATATCGTTTGTAAAGTATTTAAGATGTGAACTTAAGTTGGTGACATCTGATATAGCGGCAAGACTTTTTGAAATTTCTGATGGATTGAAGGACTCTTTGAGCAAATTATTTGTATTATTTCTTAATTCCTTAGAAGATATGGAAGATTCCAAGGAGGATTGAGTTTCATTTATCCAAGTGTCAGTTAATGTTGAAATGATATTTGAAGAATCAGTGGATTTAACTAAAAAGCATTGCATAGAATCTCCACTACTCGAGGTAGTTCTAAATCCTCTATTACACTCACAGATATTAGGTCTTGTACAGCGGCTGTTCATTGGGCATTTTGGCTTGCATATAGGTATACATTTAACTCGGTCCACTTTTACATAACCATCGCAACAATCTAAGACCTGTTCATAGTCCGGTTTATTCTAGAACAAATAAATATTTGTTTAAAATTTCGAATTTATTCCTTGAAATGTTTATACTTTACCACTACAACACTGCGTCCTCCAATCCATTGGTATTGGGTTCTTATTATAGGAATTTCCTTATAACATTTTTTTGCCATTATTGAACTTACATTTTGAATTATTGGTATTATAAGGAGTTGTAAGTAAATGTTCATGCTATTTATTCAATGCCGAAAAAATTATCGCGCTGGATTGCGTTAAAGACTTTTTTAATTAAATAAAAAATAGCAAACTCAAAATGCTAGAAATTATCAGGGAATTTACTGACAAAAGTTCTCATATAATTTTAGGCTAACAAAATTAAAGAGCTTTTATCTAAAAATGAGTATAGCGTGAGTAGTTAGCTAATAGTTTAATCTAGTTTTTGAAATTATGAAATAAATTATAGAATTTATATACTTTAGTTAAAATTTCAAATTGCTTTTAGTTTAGAAGTTATATAACTTTGGAAATACAATAAAATATATAAAAATATTTTGTATCTTTAAAGACTTAAATATCTGCTTTTAAACTGTAAATAAATTAACTGCATATATTTGCATATTTCTCTAAAAGTCCTTACTAACTGGAACGATCAATGAATTGATTTCAAAATCATTCCCAATAATTTATGGTAGTTGTAAATCTAAAAGTTGTTTGTAATAAATAAGAGCTTTAGATGGGCCTTAAATTTTAAAAAAGTATAAGGTCTTAGCTTTATAAAAATACTTAAAACATCTGCATATATTTGCATATTTTTTAAATAATTATGCAAAGCTTTAGATACGCAAAACAGTTAATGAAAATATTTTGTAGCTTTAAAGATACAAATCTCAACTTTTAAAGTGTAAACAAATTATTTGCATCTATTTGCATATTTTGCTAAAAGTCCTTAATAACAGGCTTAGTCAATGGATAGTTTCCAGAAGCATTCACAATAATCTAATATAATTGTAAGCCTAAAAGATATTTATAACAAATAAGAGAATAATGAACTTTTGATGTCTTAAAGTATGAGGTTTTAGCTTCATCAAACTGCTTAAAACATCTGCATATATTTGCATATTTTGTTACTAATTTTATATAAGTTTAGAAACAAAAATCGGTAATACAAACTTTTGTGTAGCTTTAAAGTCTCAAATCTAAGCTTTTAAAGTATAAATAAATTATCTGCATATATTCGCATATTTTGCTAAAAGTCCTTAATAACTGGCTTATTCAATGGATTGTTTCCAGAATCATTCCCAATAATTTATGGTAATGGAAAGTCTAAAAGTTATTTAAAATAAATAAGAGCCTTGAATGGACTTTAAATTTCTAAAAGAATGAGGGGTAAGCTTTATCAAACTACTTAAAACATCTGCATATATTTGCATATTTTATCACTAATTATATATAACATAAGATACACTAATCGATAAAAGAAAACTTTTTGTAGCTTTAAAGGCTTTAATCTTAGCTTTTAAGTTATACTAAAATTATCTGAATATATTTGCATTTTTTGCTAAAAGTCATTACTTAATGAATTGATTTCAGAATCATTCCCAATAATTTATGGTAACTGAAAATCTAAAAGTTATTCAAAACAAATAAGATGTACTTGGATGTACTTTAAATTTCTTAAAATATGAGGTCTTAGCTTTATTAAACTACAAAGCATCAGCATATATTTGCATATTTTGTTGCTAATTATATATAACCTTAGAAACACAAAACCGTAAAAGAAACCTTTTTGTAGCTTTAAAGGCTTTAATCTTAGCTTTTAAGGTATAGTTAAATTATCTGCATATATTTGCATATTTTGTTAAAAGTCCTTAATAACTGGCTTATTCAATGGATTGATTCTAGTAATTGAAATCTAAAAGTTATTTAAAACAAACAAGAGCCTTGGATGGACTTTAAATTTCTAAAAGTATGAGGTCTAAACTTAATCAAACTACTTAAAACATCTGTATATATTTGCATATTTTGTAAAGGAACATTTTTTGTAGCTTTAAAGGCTCAAATCTCAGATAAATTATCTGCATATATTTGAATATTTTGCTTAAAGTCTTTACTAGCTGGCACGATCAATGAATTATATTTGTTATTATTTCCAATAATTTTTTGTAATTGTGAATCTAAAAGTTATTTATAACAAATAAGAATCTAGAAAGCACTTTAATTATCCAAAAGTATAAGCTCTTAGCTTTGAAGAGCTACTTAAAAAATTTGCATATAATTGCATATTTTATCACTAATTTTATATAACTTAAGAAACGCAAAACAGTAAAAGAAATTTTTTTGTAGCTTTAAATGTTCATATATCATCTTTTAGAGTATAAATAAATTAAGTGCATATATTTGCATATTGGCATATTATTAAGCACTTTTAGCAAAATATGCAAATATATGCAGATAATTTATTTATACTTTTAAAGCTAAGATTTGAGCCTTTTAAGTCACACAAAAATTGTCTATTACCGATTTTTGTTTGATTCCAGAATCTTTAATTTTTTATTTATGGTAGCAGTGCAGCTGGAAATTAGGTATAATAAATAAGAACCTTGGTAGGTCTTTAAATTTCCAAAAGTATGGGGTCTCAGCTTACAAAAAATTTTTAAATCATCTGCATACATTTGCAAATTTTGCTAAGTGGTCAATGTTTCTTTGGATATCGCTAGAGTAGGCATTGTTTTTTATACATTGGTCTAAACCAAGGTTGGCCAAATCGACAGTGTTTTTAAGGTAAGAGTGCTTAATCTTAAAATGAAAATGTGCTCTGAAAATTGTATTTGTTGTATGTTTTGTTGTTATATATTGTTATAGTTAGTTTAGTATGGATTTTTGTTTGTGTTTTTTTAAGTATATAAAGAAAAACCTTTCATGCTTAATGTTTATTGTTGTTATTCTCCCGACATTTAAATAATGGTCAACCTTGGTCTACACATATCAAATATATGACTCATTTCTTATTTTTATTAAACTCTTAAGTATTTAAAATATTTATGTGATAAGTTTGAACAATTAGTATCCTATTTAGTACATTATGAATCATGTTTTTGCTATGAAGACTTATAACTGAGGTTCAAAAAATGTCCCAATTTTTATTATTTTATTAAATTTATGCTTTAAATATTTAACTTTATATCAAATTAAGTTATAAAATTAAAAAAACGAAAACAACAAAACCTATACCACAAACTTCAAATACTAAATTTGCCATCACAATTCGTATTCCAAAATAGGATCTGGAAAAAAATAGAAAAAGTAACATAATAAAAAGGTACCAAAACATTAATTTCTTTAACTTACTCTCCACACGCCCTAAACGCCTATAAATGAAGCCTCCAGTTACAGCTAGTGCCACTAAGCCGCCCACCATAACCGCCCACAACCAAGTGTAATTGGCTTCCTCAGTTGTTGTCTGAATACTTTTCATATCACTGCTCTGGCCACCTTCCAGGGGCTTAAAGGTTGTAACTCTAAAGCGCGCTAAGCTGCACTTGTAGAGTATTGGATCTTCGAGGCTTCCCTCCAAAGAATCATAAGAAGTGCGACAAACTAAATGATTTTGCCGATCATCACACTCACAGAAGTTTAGATCCACACATGGCTTATCATGATCATCGATACATAGGCGAGCACATTTTTGTGTAACCAAGGGACCAAATTCATCAAATTCCTGCCAACACTGACAGCGTTCAGTGCAGACATCAACTGAGACTAGTGAAGGAGGGAGAGTTGTTTGAAGCAACTGATCGGGATGCAAAGAGGTTTCATGATCTTTTAAGGTTGTTTGCATGATATGATCTTCACTGGTTATTCTTGTCACAATTTCGGTAGTTTCGTAAGTTTCCTTAAACTCTTCTATCTTAGAAGTTGTAGTACTTGTTGCATATCGACAGTTACTGTGATTTAGACCATTTTCGGTTGTTGTGGGCTCATAATCTTCATCACAAATACAAACATTGGGCGCCACACATATACCATTTATGCACTGAGGTTCACACAACGGCTCACATATATTAATCGACTTGTTTTTCAGCTCGAAACCCTCATAACACTGACATATTTCCGGTTCCACACAAGAACCATTTATACAAGGCTCCGAACAGACAGGTTCACATTCTTCTCGGGGACCCATTAAATAGCCCGGCTGGCAAACGCACATTTCTGGCTGAAAGCAAAGACCATTTTTACAACCTTTTTTACACACGGGTCTACACACTTCCATTTCATCCATTTCATAGCCCTCAAGGCATTCACATTTATTAGGTGCCACACATTTGGCATAGCTGGAACAGTTTTGTAGGCAAACCGGTTCACAGTAAAGATTATAAATAGAGGATAACTTCAATTGGTAGCCCGCATCACATTGGCATTTGTTAGGCTGGTGGCATATGGAGAATTCGGGACAGGGTTTCTCACATACAGGCTGACATTGTTCGGAAACCATTTCATAACCTTTATCACAAGTGCACTTATTGGGTTTACTACATAACCCATGAGCAGGGCATGGGTTTTCGCAAATCGGTTCACATGTAATATTATCAGATCTTCTAAAGCCTTTTAGGCACTCGCAATTATTAGGGCCGATACATTCCGAATGGGCTGGACAGGTTTCATCACATTTTGGTAGACATTTGAACTTTGAAGCTGCGGTTTCCTCATATTTTTCATAGCCCTCCTTACACTCACATACATCGGGTCTTACACATTCGGCAATTTCGGGACATTGTTCATGACATACCGCAAAACATTGTTCCCCAATCATTTCATAATTTTCCTTACAACTACATTTCTCAGGCTCCGTACATTCACTATTCTCTGGACACTTTCTACTACAAACCGGCTGACACCCATTGCCAATATCAGCATAACCTTCTTTACAACTACATAGTTCGGGACCGCTACATATCGAATTAACTGGACACTCCTTACACACCGGCTGACACTCACCACTACCATTTTCAGTATAACCAGTATTACAGCTGCATTTATTTGGTTGTGTGCAACGGGAATTTTTCGGGCAGGTCTTTGAACAAACCGGTTCACATTGTATGGTTAAAGCACTGGCTATATAGCCTCGGTAACCATAATTACACTCACACAGGTTTGGTTGATAGCAGCTTGAGTTGTAAGGGCAAGATGGTCTGCAAATGGGTTCGCATTTGGTATCGCTTACTTTGTTATAACCATCACAGCAGACATTAACACGTTCATAGTCGTAATAATTCTGGAAAAAAAATATGTAATAGTTTAAATTTAAGTTAAGAAATTTTTAAGGCTTATAAGACCAATTCATAGACTATCTCTAAGAATGCTACTTAAACTTTGTTCCAGGATTAGTCTTAGTCTAAATCTCAGTATATGTCTTAGTCTTTCTCTTAGTCTATATCTTAGTCTATGTCTTAGTTCATGTCTTAGTCTATGTCTTAGTCTATGTCTTAGTCTATGTCTTAGTCTATGTCTTAGTCTATGTCTTAGTCTATGTCTTAGTCTATGTCTTAGTCTATGTCTTAGTCTATGTCTTAGTCTATGTCTTAGTCTATGTCTTAGTCTATATCTTAGTCTATATCTTAGTCTATGTCTTAGTTCATGTCTTAGTCTATGTCTTAGTCTATATCTTGGTCTATGCCTTAGTCTATGTCTTAGTCTATATCTTAGTCTATGTCTTAGTCTATGTCTTAGTCTATGTCTCAGTCTATATCTTAGTCTATATCTTAGTCTATGTCTTAGTTCATGTCTTAGTCTATGTCTTAGTCTATGTCTTAGTCTATGTCTTAGTCTATGTCTTAGTCTATGTCTTAGTCTATATCTTAGTCTATATCTTAGTCTATGTTTAGTTCATGTCTTAGTCTATGTCTTAGTCTATGTCTTAGTCTATGTCTTAGTCTATGTCTTAGTCTATGTCTTAGTCTATGTCTTAGTCTATGTCTTAGTCTATGTCTTAGTCTATGTCTTAGTCTATATCTTAATCTATGTCTATGTCTTAGTCTATGTCTTAGTCTATGTCTTAGTCTATGTCTTAGTCTATGTCTTAGTCCATGTCTTAGTCTATGTCTTATTCTATCTCTTAGTCTATGTCTTAGTCTATGTCTTAGTCTACATTTTTGTCTATGTCTTAGTCTATGTCTTAGTCTATATCTTAGTCTATGTCTTAGTCTATGTCTTAGTCTATGTCTTAGTCTATGTCTTAGTCTATGTCTTAGTCTATGTCTTAGTCTATGTCTTAGTCTATGTCTTAGTCTATGTCTTAGTCTATATTTTTGTCTATGTCTTAGTCTATATCTTAGTCTATGTCTTAGTCTATATCTTAGTCTGTGTCTTAGTCTATGTCTAAGTCTATGTCTTAGTCTATGTCTTAGTCTATATCTTAGTCTATGTCTTAGTCTATGTCTTAGTCTATGTCTTAGTCTATGTCTTAGTCTATGTATTAGTCTATGTCTTAGTCTATGTCTTAGTCTATGTCTTAGTCTATGTCTTAGTCTATGTCTTAGTCTATGTCTTAGTCTATGTCTTAGTCTATGTTTTAGTCTATGTCTTAGTTTATGTCTTATTCTATGTCTTAGTCTATGTCTTAGTCTATGTCTTAGTCTATGTCTTAGTCTATGTCTTAGCCTATGTCTTAGTCTATGTCTTAGTCTATGTCTTAGTCTATGTCTTAATCTATGTCTATGTCTTAGTCTATGTCTTAGTCTATGTCTTAGTCTATGTCTTAGTCTATGTCTTAGTCTATATCTTGGTATATACCTTAGTCTATGTGTTAGTCTATGTTTTAGTCTATGTCTTAGTCTATGTCTTAGTCTATGTCTTAGTCTATGTCTTAGTCTATGTCTTAGTCTATGTCTTAGTCTATGTCTTAGTCTATGTCTTAGTCTATGTCTTAGTCTATGTCTTAGTCTATGTCTTAGTCTATGTCTTAGTCTATGTCTTAGTCTATGTCTTAGTCTATGTCTTAGTCTATGTCTTAGTCTATGTCTTAGTCTATGTCTTAGTCTATGTCTTAGTCTATGTCTTAGTCTATGTCTTAGTCTATGTCTTAGTCTATGTCTTAGTCTATGTCTTAGTCTATGTCTTAGTCTATGTCTTAGTCTATGTCTTAGTCTATGTCTTAGTCTATGTCTTAGTCTATGTCTTAGTCTATGTCTTAGTCTATGTCTTAGTCTATGTCTTAGTCTATGTCTTAGTCTATGTCTTAGTCTATGTCTTAGTCTATGTCTTAGTCTATGTCTTAGTCTATGTCTTAGTCTATGTCTTAGTCTATGTCTTAGTCTATGTCTTAGTCTATGTCTTAGTCTATGTCTTAGTCTATGTCTTAGTCTATGTCTTAGTCTATTTCTTAGTCTATGTCCTAGTCTATGTCTTAGTCTATGTCTTAGTCTATGTCTTAGTCTATGTCTTGGTTTATGCTTTAGTCTATGTCTTAGTCTATGTCTTAGTCTATATCTTAGTCTATATCTGTCGATTTAAAAATTACATAAAAATTCGCAAAAATTAATTAATTTCCACAAAGATTTTGAAATTTCTTAAAAATTTTTAAGATTTAGAAAAAAGTTTTAGTTGCTTTCAAAGCCCTCTCATATTTTACCTGGACCGTTGAATAAACATAGGGCTCATATTTATATTTGATACCACCGAAAAAATTTCTCTTCGACACCATTCGCTGACCATTATTCCACTGTAGTCTGGTCTTCAAAACCGATCGAAAACTAACACACCACTGGGCTCTAATCACTGCCAAATTATTGCAAAATAATTGCAATAAAATTAAAGTTATCCAAAATTTCATGTTAATTAATTTATTTAAAATATAAATCACTGTAGAGTAACAACTCGTCTAAAATTTCAATTAATACTGAAACTATTTAATTTGTTATAAAATTGAAACTTATTTTTAAGGCATTAAGAAAAACTTATCGTTTCAATTTTCATAATGCTCGTGTTTATATAATACAGAAATATTTTATTTAATAATAATTTTTTTGTTCAATCTTTTTATTTTGCAGATATAAAACAATAAAAGTTATGACATCAGTGGCGTTTTTGTTTTTTAAAGTCTAGTTTAAATTATTTTTCTTTCAAGCTTAAGCATCCGTTTTAAAGAAAGCGAAATTCTAGGCTAAGTTAAGGAATTTAATCTCAAAATGGTTGTATACATAGTTTCGTTGTTGACTCAAATGATGACGCAGTAACAGTAACCAGTTAGTTCTTTATAACTCTGTAACTGGGCTTTTATGACCCTCCTACCACACTTAACCGCTAAAATATCTAAACTTTTCTAACAGTCATTTCATCTATGACGAAACTTGTATTATTTTCGAAAAACTACAAGTTACCATTATTCACTTATAATTTTTTCTATACAAAAATTTTTGATGAAAAAATTTTCTATAGAAAAATGTTTGATAAAAAATTTCTATAGAAAAATTTTTGATGAAAAAATTTTCTATAGAAAATTTTTTTAATAAAAATTTTCTATAGAAAAGTTTTTGATGAAAAAATTTTCTATAGAAAAATGGTTGATAAAAAAATTTTCTATAAAAAAATTTTTATAAGAAAATATAAAAAAATTTTCTATAGAAAAATTTTTTATAAAAAAAATTTTTATAAAAAAATTTTGTATAGAAAATTTTTCATAAAAAATTTTTCTATAGAAAATTTTTATTAAAAAAATTTTCTATAGAAAAATATTTGATAAAAAAATTTTCTATTGAAAAATTTTTTCATAAAAAATTTTTCATAGAAAAATTGTTCATAAAAAAAATCTCCAATAGAAAAACTTTCTATAGAAAAATTTTTGAATAATTTT
This sequence comes from Stomorhina lunata, assembly GCA_933228675.1. Taxonomy (NCBI): domain Eukaryota; kingdom Metazoa; phylum Arthropoda; class Insecta; order Diptera; family Rhiniidae; genus Stomorhina; species Stomorhina lunata. The sequence goes on from OW121741.1 coordinate 12,060,392, forward strand.
TTTTTTTATAGAAATATTATTGATAAAAAATTTTTTTGTAGAAAAATTTTTCACAAAAAATTTTTTATAAAATAATTCTCTATAGAAAAATTTTTGATAAAAAAATTTTTGATAAAAAAATTTTTGATAAAAAAATTTTCTATTCGAAAATTTTTGATAAAAAAATTGTCTACTGAAAATTTTTTGATGCCAAAATTGTCTATAGAAAAATTTTTCATAAAAAAATTTTTTTAAAAAATTTTTCTATGGAAAATTTTTTATAAAAAATTTTTCTATAGACAATTTTGGCATCAGAAAATTTTTGATTAAAAAATTTTTGATAAAAAATTTTCAATAGAAAAATTTTTGATGGAAACATTTTATATAGAAAATTTTTTATAAAAAAATATTCTATAAAAAAATTTTTTATACAAAAATTTTTGATATAAAAAGTTAAGAAAAAGTTTTTAATAAAAAGATCTCATTAAAATTCTCCATAGAAAAATTTTTAATCAAAAAATTTCCTATAGAAAAATTTTTCATAAAAAATTTTCCATAGAAAAATTTTCTATAGAAAAATTTTTGATAAAAAAATTTTCTATAGAAAAATTTTTGATAAAAAATTTTCTATAGAAAAATTTTTGATAAAAAAATTTTCCATAGAAAAATTTTTGATTAAAAAATTTTCTATGGAAAAATTTTTGATAAAAAAAATTTTCTATGGAAAAATTTCTGATCAAACAATTTTCTGTAGAAAAATTTTTAATGAAAAATTTTGTATAGAAAATTAAGCAAATTTTCTATAGAAAATTTTTCATATGCAAATTTTCTATAGAAAATTTTTCATAAGCAAATTTTCTACAGGAAATTTTTCATAAAAAAATTGAAAAAATTCTATTAAGAACAGAAAAAGAGTTTTAATATTATTTTTAAATTTTTATAAAATTATTTAAAGGATTCCTATAAGAAATGGAATTGAAAAATGAAATTGAAAAATGGAGCTGAAACTTTGACGATTTCAAATATTGGATAAAAATGTTAATGTGATTTTTCTAAAATTATGAAAAATGTAACAATATAAACAAATTCTTTTAAGAAACTAATTTTTCCAAAACGTTCTTATGAAAATGGAATTGAAACAAAATATTTTCATATGTCTTTAAATCAAAAAAGGTATTTTTAATATAATTTTAAAAATTTTGAAACAATTTATTGGAATTTGGAATGGAAATTGAATGGAATTGAAACATATTAAAATTGGATATTAATCTTTATATGCTCATATTGAGTCCCCATATTTAGTGTGATTTTTCCAAAATTAGAAAAAATGTAACAATATACATAAATTCTTTTAAAAAACTAATTTTTCCAAAACGTTCCTATGAAAATGGAATTGAAAAAATATTTTGATATTTTTTTTTAATCAGAAGAAGTATGTGTTATATAATTTTGAAAATTTTGAAAACTTTGAAACAATTTATTGAAAATAATTTTATGATTCCTATAATAAACGGAAATGAAATATATAAAAATTGGATATTAAGCTTTAAATACTTATATTGAGTCCCCATATTTAGTATGATTTTTCTACAATTAAAAAAAATGTAACAATATACACAAATTGTTTTAAGAATCTAGTTTTTCCAAAACGTTCCTATGAAAATGGAATTGAAACAAAATATTTTTATAATTCTTAAATGAGAAAAAGTATTTGTAATATAATTTTGAAATTGTTGAAGCAATTTATTAAAACTATTTTCAAGATTCCTATAGGGAATGAAATTGAAACATATAGAAATTGGATATTAAGCTTTAAATGCTCATAGTGAGTCCCCATATTTAGTGTGATTTTTCTAAAATTAGACAAAATGTAACAATATACACAAATTCTTTGAAGAAACTAATTTTTCCAAAACGTTCCTATGAAAATGGAATTGAAATAAAATATTTTTATATGTTTTTCAATCAGAAAAAGTGTTTATGATATATACTTGATATAATTTTGAAAATTTTGCAACAATTTATTGACACTATTTTTAAGATTCCTATAGGGAATGGAATTGAAACATATAAAAATTGGTAATTCAGCCTAAAATGCTTCTAGTTTGTTTGATTCTACTAAAATTCGTTTAATATTTTTACTATTATAAACAAATTCTTTAAGAATCTTGTTTTTTTCAAAAACGTTCCTATAAAAATGGAATTGAAACAAAATATTTTCATAGATCTTTAAATCAGAAAAAGTGTTTGTAACACTATTTTAAAATGTTCAAACAATTAATTGAAACTTATTTTAAGATTCCTATAGGGAATGGAATTGAAACATAAAAAATTTGTTATTTAGTCTTAAATCCTTCTATTAAGTAGCCGTATTTAGTGTGATTTTTCTAAAATTATGAAAAATGGAATAATAAACACAAATTATTTTAAAAATTTAGTTTTTCGAAACGTTCCTATGAAAATGGAATTGAAATAAAAATTTTCATATTTTTTTTTTAAATCAGAAAAAATATTTGAAGTATAATTTTGAAATTTTTGAAACAAATTATTGAAAGTTATTTTAAGATTCCTATAGGAAATGGAATTGAAACATATAAAAATTGGTAATTTAGCTTTAAATGCTTCTATTAGGTCTCCATTATTAGTGTGATTTTATTTTAAATTCGGCCTTGACCGCTAAATGTATACAAATAAATATTTAGATAATTTTGAAGCATATTTTTAAACTTTTGCATTTATCGTTATTTTTGAAAGAAGAAAAAGCCACTCATTTATCAAAAATTGTTGTGAGCTCAGAAAGTTTTTATTGTTCTTAATATTGTAAAGAGTCTAAAGTTTAACACTCATTTTTTTTTTCTTTTTTTGGTTTTTTACAATTCATATATTTCATATAAAAATAAAAACTCCACATACCTCTTCTGAAATATTTATATTTTTACTCTTTTTTATCAAATATTTATATGGTTTCTATTTAAGTAAATATGTGGTTTTTTAAAAACCTAATACATAATCGCATATTTTCTAAGTGAAACGAATTTCTTTGTTGAAAACTTTCAACAGTTTTCAGTTTAGTGGCAGTTTAAAAACATTTCGCGCATAATCCGAACTTAGTACTCAGTTTTGGCCTCGTGAATATCTAAATTAAAATGTTGAAATATTTTATAATTTTCGCAATTTGTTCTATAACTTGTACGCAGGCGTTTATATGTGAATTTGGCTGTCCCGAAAACTCACAGTGTACGGCCGAGAATAAATGTACATGTGAGCCGGGTTTTATTCAAGAAATTTCCCAAGATACTGGCAAGCCCGTTTGTAAGGGGCAGATCATTATAACTAGCCTGCCGGTAACTAAAACTAAGACCACCATTGCTGCAACTACTACTAAAGCACCTGAAGCTGAGACCATTTTTGCTACAACTACTACCAAAACACCTGAAGCTCCCACAAATATTGATTTATTGTACGATTTTGGTGATATATCCCCAAAAGAAGAGGAGGCTAGCCAAGCGGCTTTTGAACCAGATCAAAGATTAAATGCAAATTTAAGAAATTTGGAAGTCACAGATACTGCTAGTGAAACAACTCAGGCCACCTTAGAAGTCATAGAAGATGCTACAGAAAATCTAACAACATCAACCCCTTCAGAGACAAAATATTATGGTGAAGCCGCTTTTCTTAGGTTATATGTATATTTGGGATATTTCTGTATAGCTTTGGCAATTATATTTTTAATAACAGTCTTATTAAAGTGTGTTAAGCTATAAAATTTTATCAACGAAAAAAGAACATCTAAAATATTTTAATCAAAAAAATGTTATAAGTATTTTTGAAATAAAATAATTTGGTTAAAAAAATTAAATATTAAAGGTTTTGGATAATATTTTCTTTAGTTTTCTGGAAATAAGCAAATTTGTGCAAATTCGAAATAATGTAATTTTATTATTATATAGAAAAATATACAGATTTTGAATACTGGTGCCATATCTATTTAAGTTTTCAAGAAAAATGCAGTTATATGCAAACCTATCAAAAAATGTTTTTTATAATAAAATACAAAGGATTTGAGATTTTCAATGATTTGGCTGTATAACCTTTAGTTTTCAAGAAAAATGCAATTTTGTGCAATGAAAAGATAATACATTTTTTTAACAAAATATTAAGGTTTATATAACTAATCCAGTTTTTGGCAGATATGGTTTAGTTTTTGAGAAAGTGAACTTTTATGCAAATGCAAACAATTTACTTATTCTACAAAATGGATAAGTCATCTGAGATTTTTGTTATTTTGGCTTAATATAAGTTTTTAAGAAGAAAGCAATTTTATGCAAGCAAAAGTTTAACTTTATTAATTAGGAAATATGAAGAGATACAATTTTTTGAACTTTTCTGACATATATGCTTTAGTTTTCGAGAAAAAGGCAACTATTTATATGTGTACGAAAATTATTGAAAAAAATTTTCATTATACAAGGGACAGTTTTTGGTCAAAATTTTATTCAAATTTTATATTTAGGTGAAGCCTAAATAAATTTATTATACATAAATTCTTTTAATAAACAAATATTCCCAAAACGTTCCTATGAAAATGGAATTGAAACATTAAAATTTTAAACGATTTATCAAAATAATAAGAAATTAGTCAAACATTTAATATTTTTTATAAAATTGAGCTAGTTCTTAAGTTGTGTTCAAGCATTCCTATGAGAAATGGAATCGAAACAATAAAAATGTTTTATATTGATGCAAATTTTAGCAAGAAATTCTAAATTTAATTGATTATATACAAAAATAATGTATTTAGAGGATTTTTTCAAAAATGTTCCTATAAAAATGGAATTGAAACATAAGCTTTAAATTAAAAAATATCAATAATGACTGAAAATTTTAGTAACAATGATGGAATTTTAGTAGCTTTAAATTAAAAAATATCAATAATGACCGAAAATTTTAGTAACAATGATGGAATTTTAGTAATTTGTTAGGAAAGCTCTTCTGATAAAATTGATAATTTGAATATTTAATAAAATTTAGCTAATTTCAAAATTTTGTTCAAGCATTCCTATGAGAAATGGAATCGAAACATTAAAAGTGTTTAATATTGATACAAATTTTAAGCATCAAATTCTTTATTTGTTGTTTAAATAAAAAAATTACAACAGACTATTTTTTTCAAAAACTTTCCCATAAAAATGTAATTGAAATTTAATTAAATATCTTTTAAATAATAGTTTTTTTATGAAATCTTTTGTTTTAATAATAAAATTTTATGTTATCTTATGTTTTTGAAACATTCCTTTGTAAAATGGAATTGAAACATAAACAATTTTTAAAAACATATCAATAATTTTACATAAAGATTTAAATTTTATTGATTTTGTAATATTTTCAACGAAAGTTTTTATCTCTAATTAACATTTTTTATTTTGTCTTATGTTTTTGAAACATTCCTATGTAAAATAGGATTGAAACATTATCAATTTTTAAAAATGTATCAAAAATTTTATACAAAGATTTAAATTTTATTAATTTTGAAACATTTTCAATGAAATCTTTTAACTTAAATAAACAACTTTTATAGTACCTCATGTTTTTAAAACATTCCTATGTAAAATGGGATTGAAACATTACAAATTTTTTAAACTAAATAAAGGTATTTATGAAAAAAATTAAATTATTTAGATTAAGGGAACAAATTTTTGGACTTATGTGATTTTTTGAAATTGTTCCTATTGAAAACGGAACTGAAACATAATCTATATTTATTTTCTTAATGTTTTCAAGCCTTTAACACCTTAACTATTCAACCGTTTTTTATGAAATTTTAATTGTGGCTAGAACTTAACCACTTGAGTAAAGTGGACTATATTTTTTTCAAAAACGTGGAACTGAGGGAGTCTAAATGGAGGTCAAATAAGTTAGTATTTAATATTAATCAATGAATATGTTATATATTAGAGCAATAAACAACTTTAAACTCAAGAAAAATAAAATTTTAACCAAGGATTGAAATATAGACAAAAATAAATGTGATCGGAGCAGGGAAAGTGTCAGCCCCCACAAAGAAAATACTTATTGTAATGTAAATTTATATGAAGGTTTATCTATATACCTACTTATTTGTCGACTTTTGAACTAAAAATTTTAGTTTGAGTAAAATGTAGTTGGATCGGAGCAAATTATTAATGAGCTCATGTTGGTCAAAAATATGCAGAATTAAGGTATAGGGAGATCCACCCCCACAGGAACTGTAGAGGCAGGGGGAACTTTGTACCCAATACTAAAAAGTAATACGTATATTACAATGTGTTATTAAAAATGAATAGGATCGGTTAATAGGAACGTTAGGAATCTTATGTACAAATACAAATAAGGCCGGGTCTCAAACATAATGTGAATGAGATCCCATTAAAATTAAACCATGACTTTTGAAAATATTCTATTATTTTTGTCTTTTTATAGCAAAATTTTGTTTATTTATATTTTCGAAGTGATAAGAAATGGTACCCCCCCATGAGTAAAAACGATTTTGTGGTTAAGTTTATCAAAAAACCCAGCTATTTCTGAACATTTTAGAGTGGTCATTTTTGTCTGTTTTAGCTGTCAAAACAAATGTTTTCAAATATAATTTATGGGCTCAAACTTAGTAGTTGTATCTCTTGTAAAATTTTCTAATTGTTCTCTTTAACAAAGCCTTATTAAGTATGTTTGCTGGGTTATGCCTAGAGACATCTTGAAGTTCCAATTTTAATAGTCGGGGCATCACGCCAGTTTTGTTATTGTTGAGGGTCTTATCTGTGATAAAGTTTTTCGAACTTAATGCGAACTGAATACTCGTTCGAAAGAGGGTCACATAAAAAACAAATGAAATTCAGTCATGAAAAAAAAACATCATGCAAATACAAGAGCATCCAGTTGAGCATGATACCTACACTGGGTTACAGAAATTATGGACAAAAAATTTAAAACAATTTATGTAATATCAATAATTAAAAATTTAGTTTTAGTTTTATATACAAAAATGTCTTTTGTAGCCTTGTGTAGTTTTGCATTTTAACTTATCAGTTGTTTGAAATGCGACCATTAATATTTTTCTTTATATTATTTAAATTATCAATAAGATTAATATGTATTAAAATTGGTTCCTTATACAATTTGTTGTTGGTGTTGGAAGCCAGATTTTAGATTATTGAAATGAAACTGACTTGTAAGCATTATAGAGACGATGATATAAGAACCGAAACAAATGGATCTTACGACTGGGGACACACTACTTTCGAGAAAGTAGTCATACACTAGTTAAAAGATTCTCGGGGAAACATTTACAGGAAATTTTTCAAAAATTTTATTTTTTTATAAAAAAATTTTCAAAATTTTCTATTTTTATAGAAAAATTTTCAAAAATTTCTTATTTTTACAGAAAACTTTTCAAAAATTTAATATTTTTATAGGAAATTTTTTAAAAATTTCTTACTTTTATAGGAAATTTTTCAAAAATTTCTTATTTTTATAGGAAATTTTTCAAAAATTTCTTAATTTTATAGGAAATTTTTCAAAAATTTCTTATTTTTGTAGGAAATTTTTCAAAAACTTCTTATTTTAATAGGAAATTTTACTAAAATTTCTTATTTTTATAGAAAATTTTTCAAAAATTTTACAGGTTTATAGGATTTTTTTTTTTTTAAATTTCCTATTTTTATAGGAAATTTTCAAAAATTTCTTATTTTTTATGGGAAATTTTTCAAAAATTTTTTATTTTTATAGGAAATTTTTCAAAATTTTCAAATTTTTATAGGAAATTTTTCAAAAATTTCTTGTTTCTATAGGAATTTTTCAAAAATTTTATTATTTTTATAAGAAATTTTTCAAAAATTTTTTATTTTTATAGAAAAATTTTCAAAAATTTCTTATTTTATAAGAAAATTTTTCAAAAATTCCTTATTTTTATAGAGAATTTTTCAAAAATTTCATATTTTTATAGGAAATTTTTTATAAATTAATTTTTTATTTTTATAGGAAATTTTTCAAAAATTTCAAATTTTTATAGGAAATTTTTCAAAAATTTCTTATTTTTATAGGAAATTTTTTCAAAAATTTCTTGTTTTTATAGGAAAATTTTGAAAAATTTCTTGTTTTTATGTGAATTTTTCAAAAATTTCTTATTTTTATAGGAAATTTTTCAAAATTTCTTATTTTTATAGGAAATTTTTCAAAAATTTCTTGTTTCTATAGGAATTTTTCAAAAATTTCTTATTTTTATAGGAAATTTTTCAAAAAATTCTTATTTTTGTAGAAAATTTTTTCAAAAATTTCTTATTTTTATAGGAAATTTTTCAAAAATTTCTTATTTTTATAAGAAAATTTTTCAAAAATTTCTTATTTTTATATGAAAATTTTTCAAAAATTTCTTATTTTTATAGGAAATTTTTCAAAAAATTCTTATTTTTATAGGAAATTTTTTCAAAAATTTCTTATTTTTATAGGAAAATTTTCAAAAATTTCTTATTTTTATAGGAAATTTTTCAAAATTTTCTTATTTTTATAGGAAAATTTTCAAAAATATCTTTGTTTTTAGAAAATTTTTTAAAAATTTCTTATTTTTATAGGAAATTTTTCAAAATTTTTCATATTTTTTTAGGAAATTTTTCAAAAATTTCTTATTTCTATAGGAAATTTTTCAAAAAGTTCTTATTTTTATATGAAAATTTGTCAAAGATTTCTTATTTTTATAGGAAATTTTTCAAAGATTTCTTATTTTTATAGGAAAATTTTCAAAAATTTTCTCTTTTCATAGGAAATTTTTTTAATATGTTCTATTTTTTTGACTTGTAGAGTAGGGTTTCTACAAACCTACTTATACCATGCACAATTTTCCTCTACATAATTAAATAATTATCAGTTTTCTGTAGAGTAGCTTTTTTGGTTCGCTGCTGCTATCGTCAGTCGTCGATAGGCTAAAATGGAAAATTCTTAAAACGCTGCGATTCATTCACTTAAATTATTTACATTAAAAAACATTCATCACAAAGAAAAATTTGAAATAAATCAACAAAAATTCAATAAGAAAATATTTAAAAAAAATCTGAAAAAAACTTGGTTTCAATCTAAAATATGAACTATAACATTTTGTGCTTTATTCTGATTATACTCAAATTAATACGCGGCCGTTACGCCCTGACCGTAACCACGGGCCACTGTTATCGTAATGTTACGGTTAAATATCAAGTGCCCGTTACAAAAACTCGATTCAAAATGGACTCACAATTGATGGAGTATTATGTGGAGTTTGAGGAAAGAGTACGCTTGGATTCTTTGCGCATGTGTTGTCCCGGCTATCGTACGATTATTTTTGGTCTTTGTGAACCCATCTGCTCGGAGCTGTGTCCCGTTAATAGCTATTGTGGCGAGCCAGAGAAATGTTTGTGTGTGAGGGGCTATGAGGAGTCGCATAATCATCATGTCAGATCCATAACCAGCAAACAGCCGAGACAATTGCGCTGTCGACCGATTTGTACCGGAGGTTGTCCCATTCATAGCCAATGTGTGGCCCATAATAAGTGTGTTTGTCGTGCGGGCTATAAGGATACCAGCAGTTGGTTTAATAGTTTACGCTGCGAACGGATACAATGTCCCTCGGATCAGGTTTTTGATGTGCTGCAGCATAAATGCGTTAGGATTGATATGAATCTGGAAGAGTTAATGCAACAGGTGGGTCAAAAATTGACAAAAGGTTTTAACACTTTGGATTATGACGAAGAAGGGGAAGACAATGAAATCTCATCATCGCTTTTCGGGAGCTCGAGAGAAGACTGATTTTTTAAGATTTTATGAATATGTGTTTTTATTAACCCTTAAACTATTCTAAGCAGGGCCAAATAAGAAATTATTGAAATAGGATTATCAAAATATTGATAAATTCTCGCAATTTTCAAAAATAATTTCGGATACTTTAACTTATCTTTGTAAAAAATTTCAATTTTAGTATCCGTTCATCCTTCTGAACGTTAAAGGGTTAATATTTTATGTTTGTAAATTGTGTTTAAGTGTTTAGTATTACTTTTGTAAAAAGATAAGCCAAAGTGTAATCATTTAATGTGATATATATAACAATTTATATATACAAATTTATAAAACAAATCAAAATTGGTAGTGAAATTTTCAGATTTCATTAGTTTAAACATTTTAATTATAAGTTTTAATTTTGTTTAATAAAAAAAAAATAAAAACAAAATATTATTAATTTTTTTTTAGTACGTCAAACGCTTAGAAGGTCAAGACTTAAAAATTTTTCATAGAAAATTTTATTTTTTTTTATAAAAATTTTCGGTACAAAATTTGTTTATTGAAAAATGTTCCGTTCAAAATTTTTATATAGAAAAATTTTCGGTACAAAATGTTTGTATAGAAAAATTTTCGGTACAAAATTTTTATATAGAAAAATTTTTGGTATAAAATTTTTATATAGAAAAATTTTCGGTACAAAATTTTTATATAGAAACATTTTTTGTACAAAATTTTTTCTATAGAAAAATTTTCGGTACAAAATGTTTTCTATAGAAAAATTTTCGGTACAAAATTTTTTCTATAGAAAAATTTTCGGTACAAAATTTTTTCTATAGAAAAGTTTTCGTTACAAAATTTTTTCTATAGAAAAATTTTCGTTACAAAATTTTTATATAGAAACATTTTTGGTACAAAATTTTTATATAAAAAAATTTTTGGTACAAAATTTTTGTAGAGAAAAATTTTCGGTACAAAATTTTTGTAGAGAAAAATTTTCGGTACAAAATTTTTATATTGAAAAATTGTCGGTACAAAATTTTTATATAGAAAAATTTTCAGTACAAAATTTTTATATAGAAAAATTTTCGGTACAAAATTTTTATATAGAAAAATTTTCGGTACAAAATTTTTATATAGAAAAATTTTCGGTACAAAATTTTTATATAGAAAAATTTTCGGTACAAAATTTTTATATAGAAAAATTTTCGGTACAAAATTTTTATATAGAAAAATTTTCGGTACAAAATTTTTATATAGAAAAATTTTCGGTACAAAATTTTTATATAGAAAAATTTTCGGTACAAAATTTTTATATAGAAAAATTTTCGGTACAAAATTTTTATATAGAAAAATTTTCGGTACAAAATTTTTATATAGAAAAATTTTCGGTACAAAATTTTTATATAGAAAAATTTTCGGTACAAAATTTTTATATAGAAAAATTTTCGGTACAAAATTTTTATATAGAAAAATTTTCGGTACAAAATTTTTATATAGAAAAATTTTCGGTACAAAATTTTTATATAGAAAAATTTTCGGTACAAAATTTTTATATAGAAAAATTTTCGGTACAAACTTTTAATAAAGAAAAATTTTCGATACAAACTTTTTATATAGAAAAATTTTCGGTACAAAATTTTTATATAGAAACATTTTTGGTACAAAATTTTTATATAGAAAAATTTTCGATAAAAATTTTTATATAGAAAAAATTTTTATATAGAAAAATTTTCGATAAAAAATTTTTATATAGAAAAATTTTCGGTACAAAATTTTTTAGAAATCTTTAAAAAATGTATAGAAAATTTTAAAAAAATTTCTTATTTGTATAGGAAATTTTTCAAAAATTTCTTATTGTGATAGAAAATTTTTGAAAAATTTCTTATTTTTACAGAAAATTTTTGAAAAATTTCTTATTTTTATAGAACATTTTTGAAAAATTTCTTATTTTTACAGAAAATTTTTGAAAATTTTATTTTTTTTAATCGAAATTTTTTTAAAAATTTCTTTTTTTTATAGGAATTTTTTAAAAAATGTCTTATTTTTATAGGAAACTTTTTATTTTAATAATTTTTTTGCTCTTAAAAAATTTTCGAATTTCTAAAATTTCCGACATTTTTATTTTGAGTTAATTTTATATTTTTACTTACATATCTTCTAACCACAAAAAATAAAAATCCGTTAAAAAACCACAAGATTTATTAAAAAGAAATATTTTATTGTAAATTTTGAAGCTGATAAGAGAAGTAAATTTAAAAACTAAATTTTGTTGTATACAATTTTTTTCTTATTTATATACCTAATACAAATAACCATTAGAGCGTCTGAAACTATGTACTTTAAATAAGGCAAATGCCAGACTGGCCACTATACAGCCTAAACCAATACTTGTATAGGCCACATTACCCAGCCCTGAACCAACTTTTGCCTTCTTTACACATACTTCTCCGGGGGCACAATTGTTAGAATCTGTTTGAATTATACATTCCCTTGTATCACTGCATATTTCGGGCGCTTTACAGCAGTGAACACCGCAAGCTTCTTGGTTTTCAAAACATTTCAATTCGGATCTGCCACGATTGCCACTTTCAATAATGATCGTTTCGACTAAACTTTGATTATCGCTAACAACACATTCTTGATTTTTGCATTTTTCACTTTCTTGGCAACACTTATTTAAACATTTTTCCTGCTTTTCGTTGCATTTTATTTCCTCTGAATCTTGCGATTTTATCGTTTCCTGTGATTCACATTCTTCCTTAACACATTTCGAAGTTTTCTTGCAACATTTACTAATACACTCTTCCTGCTTTTCTCCACATTTAATTTCATCCGAATCTGGTTCATCTATGGCTAAATTTTGTGCTGATTTTTTCTTTTCTTCTTCACAACATTTGTTTAAACAGTCAGCTTCGCATATAGTTTCGTCTAGTTTCGAATCGATTACCTTAACATTATCGCCCAGATCTTTTTCTTCGTCTTCTACTACACATTTACCATCTTTGCATTTCTCGTTGTCGCTGCAGCATTTATCAAAGCATTTTTCTTCTTTTTCTTTGCATTTTAATTCGTCCGAGTCTGGAACTAAATCCTCTTCCTCTTTAGCCACACACTTTCCCTTATCGCATTTCTCTTTTTCATTACAGCATTTATTCTGGCATTTTTCTTGTTTAACTTCGCATTTTAGTTCTCCAGAGCCTGGGGCACTTAATGCTACATTATCGCCCAAATTTTCGCCATCACTTTCTTTGGTATCTTCTGCTTCTCTAGAGACACATTTTTCCTTGTCGCATTTTTCTTTTTCATTGCAGCATTTGTCTTGGCACTTTTCTTGCTTTTCTTCGCATTTTAGTTTTCCAGAACCTGAAGCACTTGATACTGTATTATCGCCCAAATTTTCGCTATCACTTTCTTTAGCATAATCCCCTTCTTTAGCCACACACTCTCCCTTGCCGCATTTCTCATTTTCATTGCAGCATTTGTCTTGGCACTTTTCTTGCTTAACTTCGCATTTTAGTTCTCCATAGCCTGGGGCATTTGATGCTGCGTTATCGGCCATATTTTCGCCTTCACTTTCGTTGGTATCTTCCGCTTCTTTAGCCACACATTTTGCCTTATCGCATTTATCATTTTCATTACAGCATTTGTCCTGGCACTTTTCTTGCTGTGCTTCGCATTTTAGTTCTCCAGAGCCTGGGGCGTTCGATGCTACATTATCGCCCAAATTTTCGTCATCATTTTCTTCGGCATCATCCGCTTCTTTACCCACACATTTTCCCTTTTCGCATTTCTCTTTTTCATTGCAGCATTTGTCTTGACACTTTTCTTGCTTAACTTCGCATTTTAGTTCTCCAGAACCTAAAGGACTCGATACTGTATTATCGCCCAAATTACTTTCTTCAGCATCATCCCCTTCTTTAGCCACACACTCTCCCTTTTCACATTTCTCGTTTTCATTACAACATTTGTCTTGGCACTTTTCTTGCTTATCTTCGCATTTTAGTTCTTCAGAGCCTGGGGCACTTAATGCTACATTATCGCCCAAATTTTCGCCATCATTTTCTTCAGTTACATCCGCTTCTTTTTCCACACATTTTCCTCTATCACAATTCTCGTCTTCATTACAGCATTTGTTCTGGCACTTTTCTTGCTTTTCTGTACATTTCAAATCCAGCGATTTGGGATTGATTATCTCCACATTATCGTCATCAATTTCGTGATCAATTTCGTCAACAATTTTGTTTGGATCTGTCTCTATTTTGGGCACACATTTGCCTTTCTCACATTTTTCATTTTTATTACAACATTTATCTTGGCATTTTTCTTGCTTTTCGTCACATTTTAAATCTCCCTGATCACCTGTATTCACAAGTTCGCCTAGTCCCCCCGCGTCTTTCTTCACACACTGATCATTTTCGCACTTTTCATCAACTTTGCAGCATTTGTCCATACAGCTCTCCTGTCCCTTTTCGCATATTTTGTTACAATACAAATTATTTAAATCCTTCAGACTTTCGCTATAGCCCTCATCGCAAGAGCAACGATTTTTTTCCAAGACCTTGTCATATGAGCAAAAAGTGTTCGCATGACATATATGATCACCGCACTTAGTACCGGGACTAGACTCTACGAAAGCGATCAGCCAAAATAAAATAACTAAACAGCAAAATCTTCCGAGGAACATGTTATTTCCTTATTACTTACAAACAAACTAAACGAGCAACATGAGTTTTTAAATACTTTTAGGCTTTTAGAAAATTTGAAAATTCATTTGGTGGATAAAAATCTTGCGGTTTTCATACCCTACACTCGTATGTTGACAGATCGTTACATTAATATTAAAGATATGAGATTTTTTCTAAACGAATTTATATTATTTTTAGCTCTTTTTGATATTAAGTAGCGGGTTAAGGTAGTCAGTGCCCACATGATTTTTTTGCTGTTCCTAGAATCTCAAAATCTGCAATTTTGCGGTTTCCTTTTGCGTAACTAGATGTCGCATTGCAGGATGTCGTTTATAAAAAATGCATTAAGCTATTTCTTAGATTTGAAATATACATAAATATAATTTTTGCATAATATAAATTTTTCTTATAACGAGTAATTTTTTTAGCTACTTTTATTTTTTGTCAGTTCAGTTGTTCTCGTGTAACATGTTACTGTCGAACAAGTTCAGTTTGATCTATTATTGAACCATGTTTCGACTTTTAAACGACACTTGTAGATCATTGAATTTCGTTATCAAAATTCATGCTTGGCTAATAAGTAGCCTCCACAGAAAGTAGCCCAAACTTACCGTAAAATGTAAGAAATCGTGTACTTCTTGCATTTTGTGGTTAGTTTGAGCGATTTTCCTAAGTGGTTATTCGAAAGCGGGTACCAAGTTTTAAGCAATATTTATTTTATTGCACATTACACCTCCATAAATAGCCTCCTCAGTAGGTAGCCCAAATTTACCATAAAATGCAAGAAATCGTGTACTTCTTGCATTTTTTGAGCGATTATTCGGAATCTTGTTACCAAATTTTACGCAATATTTATATTATTGCACATTAGACCTTCAACATACTCAGAATACCGACAGATCATAAAATCGCAGCTATATGATGACCGTGAGCTATCGACTCTACACAATTTGCGGCATTTAGGCCGCTGTTACTCCATTAAGTAGAAAATTAAGTAGAAGGCTTTGGCAAATATACAGATATTGCACTTCATACATTTTTTTCAGTCAAATGTAAAATTAAAATGGATAAAGAACAAAGAACCGCCGTGGTATAGCAGGTAAGTCAGACCTACTTCATAACTTAGCTAGCCACTGGTTTTTGAATATTAGTCTATGTAAAACTTCTCTAACTAATTTTCCGTTCGGAGCCGGAGTTAAAATGTAGGCCCCTTTCGATGAGTCTAAAAATAGAATCGGATGCAGCTCACTGTCTGAAGGAAGTACCACTTATTCCAATTGGAATGTCGTAGGAATAATGTATGTAAGGAGCAAAGAAAAACTCATTAACTCTCAAACAAACATACATTTCCTGAGCACGTGTGTGTGCCTTAGCTTTCTCTCATTGTAAATCGTCTGCATTAAGTGTCTTCGAGTTAGAGTAAAAGCGGTACGCTCTCATTTTTTATGGGATTTTTCAAAACGATCCAACCGCAAATCAATGTATGGAAGTGCAATATCTTTATATTATAGCTTTCTTGCCTTGGCTGTAAAACAGTGACGCCCAATAATACATAAGCATTGTTTTTTTAAGTTGATTAATATTCAGGGGATACGCATTGTAATGGAACTAGGTAAAAAGGTTATGGGAAGGAGACCTACACTCAGGGGATGAAACTTACTTATGCAATGTATTGTGCTGGAACTAGGAAAATATGTTATGGGAGGAGGATGGGTGGAGTAGTGTTTGTGGACATTTGATTTGAACTTTCCTATATATCGATAATACACTGAAACCCAACATACATTGCGACTATGCTTTAGAGAGTCAATAGAGCTGGTTACCCTGCTATCACCAATGAGCATCTTTGCTTTCCTGTACACGGTCGAGTAAATCCAAAATAGACCTCCAAAGTCTATTTAGGATCCATGTTCTGTCTATTTTCCTCTATGTCTAAGAGGCTTGGCCTGTAGCTGAATGAATATGAATGGCAAATGTTGCTATCATCTGCAAAAGAGTAGATGGGATTGGAAGTTTGACATAGAAGGTCATTTATAAATATAATAAAATAGTAGGAGTAGGATGATATCCTATCTATAACAACTCTTATAGAGCGATCTCGAGTTTCCTCAATATAAATTGAGACCCCAAAAGCAATAAGTTTCGATAGAAGTGCACCGTGCCACACTCTATCGAACGCCTTGGAAATATCTCAAGCTACAACTTTACTTTCGCCAAAACAGTAAATAGAAAGACACAAGTTTTGTGTGCTGAAAAGGTGAGCCAATGGACGATCTATTCAGATCCGCGAAAACCTTTTTAACATCACGGGCTAGGAAGACTATACTAGGCATAGATACAGTGGTTGACAGCTTTCCGGCCAGTGTGAATTACTTGCAAATACATCAGCCTAGAGGTTAGCTTTATCAACCGGGTTAGTGAATGATTGGTCATTCCCAAAAAGAGTAGGAATTGTAGAACTGGCATTATCTTTCACCCTTTAAAGGAACGACCAGAAGCCCAAAAGAGCAGTAAGAACTATGGCACGAAGACCCTACTCCGTAAATGAATCGAATTCGCTTCGTAGCTGATCGAGAAGTGGTATGAAGTTCTGAGAACGGAAAGGTGGCAGAAACGGTACAGTGATCCGAGTTACCGAGAGGCGCAAGGTTATCAACTTCGTACTTGTCAGGCTTCACTAGTTGCACAATGTGGTTGCGCGCTGTGAATAACTCCACATACTGGCCTTCTGGTGTTGTATGGCTGGAATGGCGAAGCCAAATGGTGTTGTGAACGTTGAAATCACTATCAACAACGATTTCACTGCTCAGACAACTCTCAAGGATCTTCATGATGGAGTCAGAAAGAGCGTTTGATATTGCAATTTCCCTTCCGCTTTTGGACTTCTTAACAGAAACCAGAAGTGCAAATAGTGTGCTTTGGTATTAAATTTGGCACCAAGGCAACTAAATTCTTTATCACTTGTGCCTGATGGTTGCTGACACTGATGCACAACTTAATTCGTGTATACATAGCAATGCCTCGATGAAGACAAAAAAGCGATAGCAGGTGATACGCTTTTGATACTTTCAGATACACTTTCAGATACTTGTGGCCTACAAAGGCAAACGTGAGCGAATACCGAAAAGAAAGTGGTTCAAAGCCCACGTATGTTTATATTCTAAAACAACCGCTCATTATGAAGACAAACAATCTAAAACAGATATATAGTATAATTATTTGTACTGATAATAATAAAAAAAATTTCTATAATGTAACTGCTTAGTGATCAGTATTATACCTTTATCACTGAACTGTTTATAACAACTAATTCAAAAAAAAGCAATAACCGGGTTATCACAATGAAAATAGGAAAAGGGGTCATAAAAGCCGTGATCTGGTCATTGTCGGTAAAATTTCTTTTTCACCACAAGTTCTAGCACAATAAATGTTTGAGTTGTTGTGGGTTGGTGCATGCATTAAAGCCACACGACCTACCACAACGACTATTTTTGTGTAACGATAAAAAGCGATCAAACTCTTATGGTTTCGGCTCTTTAGTTGATTCTTAGCTCTATTGCTTCAGTGTTCTTCTAGAAGTTCATTTTATTTGTATCTACCATAAAACAAGTTGTATATGTTGTTGTCCCTTTTTCTCTACCACAAAAACATATATCTTAGCCATTGCGCCAACTCACCACACTACGACCTAGGATGCCACATGTTCAGCTTAAATCGTAGTGTGGATCTCCATGCCAGCAAACTTTACTACACTTTATGTGGAGTTTACGCCATGAGCCTTTAGACTATTTTTGGTCGGGCTAAGTAAAAACTGATGCCTCTTGTTCAGCAGCTTTTGACGAACTCGAAGCCAAGATTAAAGAAATAATTGGAGAGAGATTGCGAACATTGGTCGTAGAGTATAAACGTGGTCGTTGTCAATATTTATGTGAAGTCTTCTTTAAATACTGCCACTGCAACCCACTATAGATTAAAAATTTGGGGAAATAATTCAAGAACTTTTAAGCGTTAAACTCGATTATTATGAAGTTTTACAAGAAGGAGGAGTATTCGAGCCTTAGTTTAGAATTTGGAGTATGCAGACTTATCAGAAGAGGAGCTATATGCCCTAGAAGTAGGGCACCTCATGTTTTTTTGAAAAGTACAAACGATCCAGAAGTCAAATTTTTAATCTACGCATTGGTTATTCTCCAATAGCTTATATTCGACTTTAAAAAGAAAAATTTTCAACCTTTTGACGACTTAGGCCTAAAATTTTGCAAATATTGGATCCAAATTTTCCGAAATTTATTTTATTTTATTTCTAAAGAATGTATAAATCATGCAAAAAAAACATAGACAGATATATAGAAAATCTTTAGCCGAACAAAAATTATATGGAGCTATATGCCCTCAAAGTAGCACCCGAGGTTTTTCAAAAATTAAAAACGATCCAGAAGTCACATGTTTGATCTGATATAAAAGATTTTTATATGTGCGAAATGAGCTAGCTTAGGTCTACAATTACTTAGGTCTACGTTGCCATATGTATAACTTATCTCCTATAGTTTATCAGATGTTCGTCTTTGGCCTAAAGTTTTGGATACAAATTTTCTGAAATTTGCTTTATTTTATTTCTAAGGAATGTATAAATCACAAAAACAAAATTGATAGAAAATCTTCAGCTGAACAAAAATTATAAGTATTTAAGTTTAAATTTTCAAAAACAAGTAAATTTTTTGTCTTATTCTAGCCAAAAAGGTGGTAGCATTCTTTTTGATATATCACAAAATCTTGTTAAGAAATATGTATAGTATTTATAATTTTTGAAAAGGGAACTTAATATGGAAAGTGGAACTTTGGTTCAAAATTTTAATTCGTCTTGAAGCTAAAGCCTCTCAAAATTTATCAATTTCTTACACTGTTTCTCAATTTATGCCAAATTTTCTGCAATCGCAAAGCAAATATCTTAAATCCAAACAAGTTTTTAAGATCTTTATATGTTAGTTTTTTATTCTGTGCAAATAGCTTTTGAACCTCAGAATTATTAAGAGAAAAATTCATAAAAAACTAAAAAAAAATATTTTTTGGGGATTTTCCAAAAAAAAAAATTGGGAATTGTGGGATTGCTGCTGACATAATTTCCTTTTTTTATTTTTGTATTTTTTTCCATCAATAAATCTATAAGAAAACCTTAAGAAAAATTGTTTTAACCTATAAACTTTTTTGTGATCCTACCTAATGTCTTCTAATATAAGTATGGTAAGTTCTTGTAAATACTCAACACTATTAGCTAAGATCTAAACCATTTGCAAGAAAGCTTACAGTTTGAAAAGCTTTGTTCTCTTTATTAAATGCATATAAAGTAAAAAGCTTTTAACATTTTATTTAAAGCTTTCGTTCTTTTATAGTTAGACTTTATGCTGCCAAACTGTGGGTGTGCTTCTTATCATAAAAAGTAATTTTTTGACACTTTTTTGGAAACGAACTTGTATTTTGCTTTTTTTTTGTGTTGTCTTTCAAATCTTAAAAAAAAATTAATAAATTTCAACTAGTCTCTTAAAAGCTTGATGCAGCATTTTCTTAAAGTTTATACTTTCAATCAATCTTCAAATCATAACTAAGTTAAGCTGCTGCTTGCTGTTCTTCCATTTGTAATAAATGAATGACTATGATTTTTATTATTTTTAATGCAATCGTGGAAAATTTTTGAAAACAAACAAGATTTCTACAGCGAAGCCTTGTTAAACGGCGTAATAGCAATGGTACTACTGCTTTTAAATTCCAGTGTAGATGTGCCTTGGCCCAGGAATCTTAGATTCCATCGATTGCAGAATTTCATAAAGTTTCTTTTAATTTCATAACAAAAAAATTTCCATCCATTGTAAAATTTCATGAAAAATTTCCATCTATTTCAAAATACAATAAAATTTTTTATGAGATTTGGATTTTTTAAGAAAGATTTTATAAAATTTTTATATTTAATAAAAAAATGATCTAATTTGTATATGCATAGAAAATTTTATGAAATTTGAAATTTATAGAAAATTTCATGGAATTTAAAATTTATAGAAAATTCCATAAAATTTGAATTTTTATTAAAAATTTTATAAAATTTGAATTTTTATTAAAAATTTTATAAAATTAAAATTTTTGTAGACTCATGGTCACAGGTATAATGAGGTAGCGATGTCACACATTTTGTGGAGTCCATGGGAAAGATTACCTTGATCATGGACTTCGACGCCAATGAGCATCACTACCAGTGGGACAGAAGCAACATAAACGAGCGCGGTGAGTGAGTTTTTGAGTTTAAACTAACAACCATCTTATTATCTGTGATAGGGTCAACTCGCCTACTTGTAGGACAGGAGATAGTTAGAAAGATAATAGAATAGAAAAGGTTCTAAATATCGATATTTCAAAAGCAAATCCCATAACCTGTTCCCAGCTTTCGGTAGCACAAGAACAAAATCGCACCTAGCCTAAACGTTTGATCTGATTTGAACCAAATACCCCTTCCATCGAGTCTCAGATGTAAAATTTCTTTGTTTCATGCAAATAATTTAAAGATGTGTAAGTCGACAAACAAAAAGTGATATTTTTATTAAGCCTGTATAAAAAAGGCACTACTAAAAGTCTATAAATAAATGATGTTATTGTTTTTTATTTCATGCCTCTTGTTTCCCAAAAGATAACTAAAAAACCTCGGTCTTGGAAGTCACATGTCACGAGGCAGCAGCACCAGCAGCTGAAGCAACAAAAACAAGTGTGAACATTAAATGACAATTAAAGTTTCTGCATTTAAAGTTTATAAGCGGCAGATATTAAACCTAGTTTAGGAAAATTTTATTATTAAATTATTAGAATAAAAAAAATTGCAACTGAAATCCTTTCTTCATGAATTTTATATTGAAACGCTTCCACAATCCCCCAAACATTGAAGACTCTACCATAACGATAGCTACTACTCAGGTAGATTCGGATTTTGTTAACAATCTAATGGAAACGTTTGAGGAAGACTCAACGGATGTTCCGGAGGTGTGCAGATTGCATATACCAACCTGGCTTAATTTGTGGTGTGTCTTTATCAGTATTTGTGTTTTATCGCTGCTGGTGGTTTTGGGGGTTCTAGTGCGTTATATTCAGCTGCAGAAGCAACGTATTATCAGATCGGAGATTGTGCATGGTAAGTAAATACTTATATAATTTTAAAAGCAAATAAATTTTGAGCACATCAGCATTCGAAATTGCAAAATACGTACTCAAAATAATAACAATCACCAATAAAATCAATCAATAGTGTTCTTAAAGTGAAAACCAACAGATTTAAAAAAAATTTACCAAAAAGACAACAATAATAAAATGCTTCATTTATTGAAATTTTCTGTGAAAAGCAAAATTTTTATAAATTTATATTACACGAATTTCATAGTTAATTTAATTTCATAACAAAAAAATTTCCATCCATTGTAAAATTTCATAAAAAATTTCCATCAATTTCAAAATAAAATAAATTTTTTTTTTGACATTTTAATTTTTTAAGAAAAATTTTATAAAATTTTATATTTAATAAAAAATATCAAATTTGTATATGCATAAAAAATTTCATTAGTTTGAAATTTATATGAAGTTTGAATTTTTATAGAAAATTTCATGAAATTTGAATTTTTATAGAAAATTTCCTGAAATTTTAATTTTTATAGAAAATTTCCTGAAATTTTAATTTTTATAGAAAATTTCATGAAATTTGAATTTTTATAGAAAATTTCCTGAAATTTGAATTTTAGTAGAAAATTTAATGAAATTTTAATTTTTATAGAAAATTTCATGAAATTTTAATTTTTATAGAAAATTTCATGAAATTTGAATTTTTATAGAAAATTTCATGAAATATTAATTTTTATCGAAAATTTCATGAAATTTGAATTTTTATAGAAAATTTCATGAAATTTGAATTTTTATAGAAAATTTCATAAAATTTGAATTTTTATAGAAAATTTCATGAAATTTGAATTTTTATAGAAAATTTCATGAAATTTTAATTTTTATAGAAAATTTCATGAAATTTGTATTTTTATAGAAATTTCATGAAATTTGTATTTTTATAGAAATTTCATGAAATTTGAATTTTTATAAAAAATTTCATGAAATTTGAAATTTTATAGAAAATTTCATTAAATTTTAAGTTTTAAAGAAAATTTCATAAAATTTTAAGTTTTAAAGAAAATTTCATGAATTTTGAATTTTTATAGAAAAATTTCATGAAATTTGAATTTTTTTAGAAAATTTCATGAAATTTGAATTTTTATAGAAAATTTCATGAAATTTTTATTTTTATAGAAATTTCATAAAATTTGAATTTTTATAGAAAATCTCATGAAATTTTAAATTTTATAGAAAATTTCATTAAATTTTAAGTTTTAAAGAAAATTTCATAAAATTTTAAGTTTTAAAGAAAATTTCATGAATTTTGAATTTTTTTAGAAAATTTCATTAAATTTTAATTTATTTAGAAAATTTCATGAAATATAGAAAATTTCATGAAATTTAAATTTTTATAAAAATTTCATTAAATTTAAATTTTTATAAAAAAATTTAATGAAATTTGAATTCTTATAGAAAATTTCATGAAATTTGAATTTTTATACAAAATTTCATGAAATTTGAATTTTTATAGAAAATTTCATGAAATTTGAATTATTATAGAAAATTTCATGAAATTTGAATTTTTATAGAAAATTTCATGAAATTTTAATTTATTTAGAAAATTTCATGAAATATAGAAAATTTCATGAAATTTAAATTTTTATAAAAAATTTCATTAAATTTAAATTTTTATAAAAAAATTTAATGAAATTTGAATTTTTATAGAAAATTTAATGAAATTTGAATTTTTATAGAAAATTTCATAAAATTTTAATTATAAAGAAAATTTCATGAAATTTGAATTTTTATAGAAAATTTCATGAAATTTGAATTTTTATAGAAAATTTCATGAAATTTGAATTTTTATAGAAAACTTCATGAAATTTGAATTTTTATAGAAAATTTCATGAAATTTGAATTTTTATAGAAAATTTCATGAAATTTGAATTTTTATAGAAAATTTCATGAAATTTGAATTTTTATAGAAAATTTCATGAAATTTGAATTTTTATAGAAAATTTCATGAAATTTTAATTTTTATAGAAAATTTCATGAAATTTTAATTTTTATAGAAAATTTCATGAAATTTTAATTTTTATAGAAAATTTCATGAAATTTTAATTTTTATAGAAAATTTCATGAAATTTTAATTTTTATAGAAAATTTCATGAAATTTTAATTTTTATAGAAAATTTCATGAAATTTTAATTTTTATATAAAATTTGAACTTTTATAGAAAATTCATAAAATTTTAATATTTTTGGAAAAATTTTATAAAAATTTCGTGAAATTTTAGTTTTTATAGAAAATTTCATGAAATTTTAATTTTAATAGAAAATTTCATGAAATTTGAACTTTAATAGAAAATTTCATGTTTTACCATAAAATTCCAAATTATAAATTTGTTTAATTATCCATAAGTGAAACTTCCCATAAAAAGCTTTATTTGTTGAAAGTTTCTATGAAAAGTAAAGTTTTCTATTATTTGAAAAGTTTTTAAAAGAATTTCCATCAATTGCAAAATTTCATAAAAAATTTATGAAATTTCTTTTAATTTAGTTTGCAAAATTCAAAAAAAAAATTTCCATCAATTGCAAACTTTAATAAAAAATTTCCATCAATTGCAAAATTTGATAAAAAATTTTATAACATTTAGATTAAAAAAAAATATGAAATTGCAGTTAGAAAAAATAATGAAAAGAGTTTCTAATAAAACTGAGACAAAATGTAGCCAAACTGAATACATTTGTTGTCATTTTTTTTCATCTTTTGGAACTGAAATTCATAAAATTTGATCTTCTCATTTCTTAAGAAAATTCTTAATATATTCTTTAATTCTTTTCAGTTTCCCCCGATTTCTATCGTGAACATTTTCTGGATCGTAGTCAAATAATGGTTTACTAAATATTATATTTTTTAAATATTTTATTCAACAATTTTTTATGTACAATTAATATAAATGTATAATAAAATGTAATTAATTATAAACTTATTTTAGCTTTTATTTAAGACTAAATTAAACATCTATGGGTGGGCGTATGATATCGGCCTTTTGGGACAACTTGATCAAGCCGTATTCATTTTCTGGAAAAGAAAAAAATAATTTCGTAGTTACAAAAATAAAAGAAATTTAAAGAGAACTTTAGGCTTTTTTTAAATATCCCAAATTCTTAGAAAAATTCCACTTACCCTTCTTATCTACGTTATAGGATACCTTTCTGCTCAAGCAATACATGACCACCAGTATCTTTAACGCCAATAAACATGAGATCAAGGCGAATATAAAGAGCCATTTTATCGTGGGATTAACAATCTTTCCATAATTTATACCAACTCCCTCCACCTTCTCGCATTGTAAAGTGATTTCCGAAAACTCATAACCTCCCAAGCATATGCACAGGCCTTTCAGAGAGCATACGCCATTTAAGCAATCACTATCTTCATAACACTTTAGTTCACAAATCTGAGAGGAATGTAATGTCCTTAAGCTAAAATCTAATGGACAGGAGCATTTTCCTTCCTGACAATGGCCATTTGTACAGGTCTCCAAACATAGTTCTTGAGGGTTCTTTGTATTAGTGGCTTGAATATATTTGATATGAGTTTCTTCGCATACATTCTCTGCGATCATTTTAAAGCCTTCATTGCAGACACATATATTAGGAGCTATGCATTGGCCATTTATGCATTCGGGTGTGCAGGCAGGCTTACATTCGCTGTTGCTATTGAGAGTATAGCCTTCATTGCAGGAGCATGTATTGGGAGCAATACATTTACCATTGATGTGGCAAGGCTCCTCACAAATGGCTTGACATTTGCTGGTTGAGACCCTTTCATAACCTTCCCAACACTGACAGACTTCCGGAGCTATGCATTCGGAATTTTCACATAATTGAGAACACAATGGCTCACACTGCTTTGTTGAGTTGAGATGATAACCTTCATGACATTCACAATTTCCTGCTGAAGTGCATTCACCATGATCACATCCGTTCTTGCACAGAGGTTCACAGATATGTAGAGAGGAAACTTGAATATAACCCTTGTAACATTCACAAATTTCCGGAGCTATACAGTCACCATTTAAGCAGCCTTTGGAGCATGTGGGCAGACATTTATTATTCTCGGTTATCTCATAACCCTTATCACAGGCACATTGATTTGGACCCACACAAAGTCCATTAAGACACTCTTCTTGGCATTTTGGCTGACACTGTTTGAGGTCGTCTAAAAAGTAGCCGGGATTGCATTGACATGTATCCGGTTTGACGCAGACACCATTTGAACAATTTCCCAAACAAATTGGCTGACATTCAGTAGCAGAAATTTTGGAGTAACCCAACAAACACTCGCACACATTTGGCTGAGCACAGAAACCATTTAGGCAATCCTCTTCACAAATAGGCTCACATGTGAATGGAGTTCTTGGTTGGTAACCTTCATTGCAAGAGCAAAGATTTGGAGCGATACACTGGCCATTAATGCATTCCTCTTCGCAAATGGGTATACATTGATTTGGGGCTATCTTTTGATGTCCTTCCAGGCATTCGCATTCATCTGGTCCTACACATTTAGCATTTTCACATCCTTCCGGGCAAATGGGTTCACAGATATGGGAAGTTATGTTTTCGTAGCCTCTGTAGCATTCGCATACATTTGGACCTTTACAAAAGCCATTTATGCATTCCTGCTCGCAAATGGGTATACATTGATTTGAGGCTATCTTCTGATGTCCCTCCAGGCATTCGCATTCATCTGGTCCTACACATTTAGCATTTTCACACCCATCCGGGCAAATGGGTTCACAGATATGTGAAGTTATGTTTTCGTAGCCTCTGTAGCATTCGCATACATTTGGACCTTTACAAAAGCCGTTGAGACATTCAGGCTCGCAAATTGGTTCACAAACATGGTCTAGGGTTTCCTGGAAACCCTCGTAGCACTCACACACGTTGGGGGATTTGCAAAAGCCATTTTCACAACCATTAGAACAAATTGGTTGACATTTTTGTTCAAGATTATATCCGTAGCCTGGATGACATACGCACAGTTCAGGGGATACACACTGACCATTCTCGCAGTCAAGGGAGCAAACAGGTTCACAGGTATTCGACTTAGTAAATTGGTAGCCTTGATCGCATACACATACTTCGGGATGTAGACATTTGCCATTTTTGCATCCAAAAGAACATACGGGCTCACATACTTTCTGGGTAAAATTCATTTGGTATCCCTCGAAACATTTACAAACTTCCGGAGCTAAACATTGGCCGTTTTCACAACCCCCAGAACAAACTGGTTCACATTTGTTTTCCTCAAGCATTTCAAAACCTTCATGACACTGACAAATGCCGGGCGATATGCATTCACCATTAGGGCAACCGTCTTCGCAAACTGGATCACATTTATTTAGATCTCCCATCTCATAGCCTTCATTACACTCGCAGGTATTAGGAGCCACGCACACACCATTTGGGCAACCCTGATCACATATTGGAAGACAAGTTTTTCTGTCAGCTTTAGAGAATCCAACATTACAAGTACAAACATTTGGAGCTGTACATTCTCCATTTATGCACCCACCTAAACATATTGGTTCACATTTATCGGTATCTGACATTTCAAAACCATAATAGCATTCGCATAGGTCGGGAGCAATGCAGATTCCATTGGGACAACCCTTGAGGCAAATTGGTTCGCAATAGCTCTCGTTTAAATGACTATAACCTGTTAAGCATGTACAAGTATTAGGGGCTAGACACTGAGCATTTACGCAATCCTCTTCGCAAAAGGGCAGACAATTTCCTTTGTAATCCATTTTATAGCCGTTATCACACTGACATTTATCGGGAGCTATACAGTAGCCATTAGGACAACCACTTAGACAGACAGGTTGACATTTATCTTCATTGTCTTTGGCAAAGCCATAAAAACATTCGCATTGATCTGGAGCCACACACTTGCCATTAGGGCAACCGGTTTTGCAGATCGGTTGACATTGTTGCAGAGTGTCCATTTCATAGCCTTCATTACATTTACAGGTTTCCGGTGCCTCACAAAAGCCATTTGGACAACCACTTCGGCAAATAGGTAGACATTCATCTTGATTATTCTTTTCAAAACCCTCATGACATTCGCATTCATCAGGTGCTATACATTGACCATTTTGGCAACCAGTTTTGCAGATAGGCTGACATTCTTGTTCGGAATCCATTTCGTATCCCTGATTACATTTGCAGGTTTCCGGTGCCTCACAAAAGCCATTTGGACAACCACTTCGGCAAATAGGTAAACATTCATCTTGATTATTCTTTTTAAAACCCTCATGACATTCGCATTCATCAGGTGCTATACATTGACCATTGGGGCAACCGGTTTTGCAGATAGGCTGACATTCTTGCCCGGAATCCATTTCATATCCTATATCACATTTACAAGTTTCGGGAGCTATACAAGAACCATTAGGGCAACCGCTACTGCAAAAGGGCTGACAAATTGTTGGTGTGTCTAACGTAAAGCCCTCATGACATTCGCAAATATCGGGAGCCACACATTGACCATTCAAGCATCCTTCCCCACAAACTGGTTTACATTCTTGGTTCTCATTTAAGCTATAGCCATTATCACACTTACAAACTTCCGGTTTTATGCACTTTCCATTAGGGCAGCCCGATTTGCAAATAGGTACACACGAGTCATCTTCAGAAGACTTGTTAAAACCATGGTTACATTCACAAATATTGGGAGCTATACAGGAACCATTAGGACAACCTTTTAGACATATGGGAAGGCATTCATCTTCGCTATTCTTTCGAAAACCCAGATCACATTCACACTTTTCAGGAGCGATACATTTTCCATTTGGACAACCCGATTTACAAATCGGTTGACATTTTTGCAACTTATCCATTTCATAGCCCTTATTACATTTGCAGCTTCCCGGAGATATACAGGTGCCGTTAGGGCAACCATACTCACAAAAGGGCTTACAGGCTGAGGGGGTTTCCAAAATATATCCTTCAAAACATTTACAGAAATCAGGGGCCGCACAATAACCATTTAAACAGCCCGCCTGGCAAATGGGTATGCATTCTATCCCATTGTCTAACCTATAACCCCGGTCACATTCACATTCACCCGGTTTCACACATTTGCCATTGGGGCAGCCTGATTCACAAATAGGCTCACAAACAGAACCTATTAAAAATTTCTTAAAGCCCGGATTACACTGGCATTCATTAGGCGCTATACATTTGCCATTTTCACATGGAGTCTCGCAAGTGGGTTCACACACGTTTTCTTTTGGACTCATGTGATAGCCTTTGTTGCAGGAACACTGATTGGGAGCTATGCATTTGCCATTGATACATTCACTTTGGCAGATCGGTTCACATTTTTTTGTTGTAGGCGATTTTTCGTGACCTGCATTACACTCACATTTTCCGGGCATTTTACATGTGCCATTTTCGCAATTATCACAAATGGGTTGGCACGTACCGTTTTTCAGTTGGAAACCCCTGTTACAGGTGCACATACCGGGACCACTGCAAAAGCCATGCTCACATTTGCCACAATCTGGCACACAACTAAAATAGAGTAAAATAAGTTAAAAAGTGTTAAGAATTATTATTTCCGAGAACTATGAAATCAGAAGTCAAATCGCATTCGATATCGGCCAAAAACTCAAAATTTTCAGCAAATATTTTGTAGCATACCCTAGGGATCTTCAAAATAATTTATTTTGCAAAAAAACTAACAAAATGTGATATTTTAACATATCCGTTTGTCAAAATATTAAGATAAAATACAATTATTTTACTATTGGGGAACTATTGACAAATAAATTAAAATGTTCTGATCCTTATATGATATATAAAAGTATGCTACACAAAAGTTTCTAAGTTTTGATTTGACAAATGGTCTCCGAAAATTGTTCAATACAAAAGACTTACCGGCTGCGTTCAAATTCACTAAAAAACTTATAACCATTTCGACACTGGCACTGATTTGGACCCACACATAGGCCGTTTATGCAGCCCTTATTACAGAAAGGTTCACATTTGTTATTTTTCATGCGATAGCCCTCGCAGCAGCCACGAACCTTTCTAAGGACATATTTGGTCTGAAATAAAAAAAATAAAAATTATATTTTTTTTTTATTTAATAAAATTTTTTCTAATGAATTTTTTTCTATATAGAAAAATTTTCTTTTTTTCAATACATTTCTTAAAGAAATTTTTTCTATATAGAAAAATTTTCTTAATGAAATTTTTTCTATATAGAAAAATTTTCTTAATGAAATTTTTTCTATATAGAAAAATTTTCTTAATGAAATTTTTTCTATATAGAAAAATTTTCTTAATGAAATTTTTTCTATATAGAAAAATTTTCTTAATGAAATTTTTTCTATATAGAAAAATTTTCTTAATGAAATTTTTTCTATATAGAAAAATTTTCTTAATGAAATTTTTTCTATATAGAAAAATTTTCTTAATGAAATTTTTTCTTTATAGAAAAATTTTCTTAATGAAATTTTTTCTTTATAGAAAAATTTTCTTAATGAAATTTTTTCTATATAGAAAAATTTTCTTAATGAAATTTTTTCTATATAGAAAAATTTTCTTAATGAAATTTTTTCTATATAGAAAAATTTTCTTAATGAGATTTTTTTCCTATAGAAAAATTTCCAGAATAAAATTTTTTCCATAGAAACTTTTTAAGTTATTAAAAATTGGTATTACATTTTTTTCGGTATCTAAAGCTTTTTGACAAAAATATAGGTCATATT
>OW121741.1:12095751-12138251 GCA_933228675.1 Stomorhina lunata
GATTCTCATTCACAATCGATGTTATTTTCGTTTCAAAAATCATTTTCTGATGCAAATTCTAGATAGAGACTCCTCCTGTTATTATTTTTCTAATCCAACCTTTTGCCTATAATAGATTCCAGTTTAATTTTCAGCCCAGACTTTTGCTCTAATGGAAGAACATCTGAAAAATATTGATTTTCGAAAAAATCGGAAGAAATTTAGATCCGATATTAGCAAATTCTGAAAAAGTTGAATTTTTTCGAAGTCGAATATCTCATAAACTATAGGAGATAAACCATACTTATAGCAAAGTTTTTTGTAGATCGCAGCTAGCAAATTTCGTATAGAAATCAAATGTTCCAAAATACTTGAAATGTTTAAAATGTCATACATCGAGTCTACTTTAAGGCAAAAAAAATGTTTACAAGTGGTGCCAGCTTTTTGACAGAAGATCTAGAAGATGTGAAGGACGATGCTCGCTCTGGACGCCCCAGCACATCAATAACCGCTGAAAATGCTGAGAAAGTGAAGAAAATTGTTATATAAGTAGAAAAGTCAAATCAATATTACAGAAGTTGCTGAGGATGTCGGCATATCAATTGGCATTCAATTTTTCGGACATTTTGGGCATAAAAGTAGAAACATAATTGGGACGAACGACTATTTTCGTTCAGCACGACGACTTCGGTTTTAAAAATTCGTCTTGTACATTCGTCTTGTACAATGTGTTCAATAGGAACACATTTGGGACGAATAAACGTTGTTGACGCCATTTTTTTTTTGAATACTTACACGCACTTACACGCACTTACACCATTTGTATTTTTTTTTAATTTTGTTCTTTGATCATTTCACAAGATACATAAATATTTTTAAGTAATTTTTTTTCCTATAAATATTTTTTGTTTAGAAATTTAAAGGTGACCATGTTTAACAAGAAAACATACAATATTTAATGTTTAC
The DNA here is from genome assembly GCA_933228675.1 of Stomorhina lunata. Taxonomy (NCBI): domain Eukaryota; kingdom Metazoa; phylum Arthropoda; class Insecta; order Diptera; family Rhiniidae; genus Stomorhina; species Stomorhina lunata. The sequence goes on from OW121741.1 coordinate 12,096,697, forward strand.
AGAAAAAAGGGAATACAGCCACTCTATATTTGCCGTTCGTCTGCATATAAAATAGAAATAAACCTATCGCATTGTTCGATACGCACGACGAATTTCGTCGTACGCATCAATTGTGAGCACACTCATACAAACCCATTTCTAACGACTAATATTCGTTCCGAAAAATTGGTCGTTCGTTCCAATTGTGTTTCATACTTAAAGCGTGTGGCAGCAAAGTTTGTTGCGAAGCTGCTGAATGTACAGGAATTGTTAGATGGCGTCAACAGCGATTCAGATTTGCTTTAAAGGGTTATAACTGTCATGGGTATATGGTTATGACCATACCACCAGAAGCCGAAGAAGCTCGTGAAAATGAGTATTAAAAGCATTTAGTTGGAATTTCGATGTTAGCAAAGTCGGTTGGTGCCGCTAAGTTTTTGAAAAAACTTTCGATAAAAATATTTTTTTCTAGAAAATTTCTAGATAAAATTATTTTTCTGTGAAAATTTTCAATAAAAATATTTTTCTAAAAAGTTTAGATAAAAATTTTTTTCTGGAGAAAAATTTTCTTAAAAAATTTTAATAAAAAATCTTTTATAGAAAAATTTTTGGTACTAATTTTCTACAAAGAAATTTTTGATAACAAAAAAAAAAATTCATATTACATATGACCATATGATCGATATGATCGTTTTCCATTTCACTTAAGCTTTTAAGCAAGTTTAAGTAAACTTAAAGGAAACAATATAGAAATTGAAGAATTGTAAAAAATATTTTTTGAGAAAAATGAAATGAAATTGAAAAGACCTCGTATACTTGTTACTTCTCCTTTTACAAAAAAAAAAAAAAAATATTTTAAAGTCAAATAAATTTATGCAATATTTAAAAAATTTTGATAAAAAAAATTTATTATAAATTTTTTTTTAGAATAATTTCTATAAAAAAATTTTTTTCAAATTTTTTTTTCAAAAATTGTTCTATATATTTTTTTATCAAAAAATCTTCTATAGAAAAATTTTTGATAAAAAAATTTTCTATAGAAAAATTTTTCATAAGTTTTTTTTTTTTAAATTTTTGTATAGAAAATTTTTTGATAAAAAAATATAAAGAACAATTTTTGATAAAAAAATTTTCCATAGAAAAATTTTTGATAAAAAACTTTCAACGGAAAAATTTTTGATAAAAAAATAGTCTCTAGAAAATTTTTTGAAAAAAAAAAATTTATAGAAATTTTTTATAAAAAAATTTTCTTTAGAAAAATTTTTTATAAAAAATTTTCCATAGAAAAATTTTTGATAAAAAGATTTCTATGGCAAAATTTTATAGAAAAATTTTTATAAAAAAATTTTCCATAGAAAAATTTTTATAAAAAAATTTTCTATAGAACAATTTTTGATAAAAAAAATTTTAATAGAAAAATTTTTGGAAAAAAAAGATTATAGAAAAATTTTTGATAAAAAAATTGTCTAAAGATAAATTTTTGATAAAAAATTTTCTATAGAAAAATTTTTGATAAAAAATTTTCTATAGAAAAATTTTTGAGAAAAAATTATCTACAGAAAAATTTTTGATAAAAAAATATGATAAATTTTTTTTAGAAAAATTTTCATAAAAATTTTTTTTATGGAAAATTTTTTGCTAAAAAAATATATAGAACAATTTTTGATAAAAATTAATAATTTTTGATAAAAAAATTTTCTATAGAAAAATTTTTGATAATTTTCTTTTTAGTAAAATTTTTTTATAGAAAATTTTTTGATAAAAAAATAAATAGAACAATTTTTGATAAAAATTTTCTATAGAAAAATATTTCTAAGTAAATTTTCTATAGAAAAATTATTGACAAATTAAATTCAGTTGTCATACGTAATATCATATGGGCAATTGGCAATTTTTTATCAAAAATTTTTCTATGGAAAATTTTTTATCAAAATTTTTTCAATTTATAGAAAAATTTTTGATAAGTTTTTTTTTAGAAAATATTTTTTATAGAAAATTTTTTGATAAAAAAATATAAAGAACAATTTTTGATAAAAAATTTTTCATAGAAAAATTTTTGATCAAAAACTTTCCATAGAAAAATTTTTGATAAAAAAATTGTCTCTAGAAAAATGTTTGAAAAAAAAAATTTATAGAAAAATTTTTATAAAAAAATATTCTTTTGAAAAATTTTTGATAAAAAATTTTCCATAGAAAAATTTTTGATAAAAAAATTTCTATGGAAAAATTTTATAGAAAAATTTTTACAAAAAAATTTTCCATAGAAAAATTTTTATAAAAAATTTTCTATAGAACAATTTTTGATAAAAAAAATTTCTATAGAAAAATTTTTGAAAAAAAAATTTAAAGAAAAATTTTTCATAAAAAAATTGTCTATAGATAAATTTTTGGTAAAAAATTTTCTATAGAAAATTTTTTGATTAAAGATTATCTACAGAAAAATTTTTGATAAAAAAAATTGATAAATTTTTTTTAGAAAAACTTTCATAAAATAAATCAAATGCGAATCTCTTTCCTTTTGAATAAAAAAATTTCTGATAAATAATATACTACAGAAAAAATTTTGATAAAAAAATGTATTATAAATTTTTTTTTAGAAAAATTTTTATAAAAATTTTTTTTTCAAATTTTTTTTTCAAAAATGTTTCTAGGGACAATTTTTTTATCATTTTTTATTTGTTCTATATATTTTTTTATCAAAAATTTTTCTATAGAAAAATTTTTGATAAAAAAATTTTCTATAGAAAAATTTTTCATAAGTTTTTTTTTAGAAAAGTTTTTGTATAGAAAATTTTTTGATAAAAAAATATAAACAACAATTTTTGATAAAAAAAAATTTCCATAGAAAAATTTTTTATTTTTATGCATATGCCAAAATTTGTTTAACATGGAAAATATTCGTGACAAAGTTTTCATATGATTTCAGTTGGTCTTTAAAAATTTCTATCAAAAATTTAAAAATCTTCCAAAAATTTTTTTATAGAATTTGGATCCATAGAATATTTTTTAGTCTTAAAAATTATTAAATAGAAAATTTTTGACGGTTCAAAGATTAAAATTTTTGTAGAAAATTTTAAGGTCTTCGAATTTTCTAAATTATTTTAGGTCTTAACATTTTCTGTAGAAAACTTTTAAATCTCGATAGAAATTTTTAAAGTTCTTTTTTATCAAAAATTTTATATCTGAACTTCTATAGTAAATTTTTTAGTCTATGCAAAATTTTTTTTATCAAAAATTGTTGTTTATATTTTTTATCAAAAAATTTTCTATAGAAAAATTTTTTATCAAAAAATTTTCTATAGAAAAATTTTTGATAAAAAAATTTTCTATAGAAAAATTTTTCATAAGTTTTTTTTTTAGAAAAGTCTCTGTATAGAAAATTTTTTGATAAAAAAATATAAACAACAATTTTTGATAAAAAAAATTTTCCATAGAAAAATTTTTGATAAAAAACTTTCAATGGAAAAAATTTTGATAAAAAAATTTTTGATAAAAAATTATCTACAGAAAAATTTTTGATAAAAAAATATGATAAATTTTTTTTAGAAAAATTTTCATAAAAAATTTTTTTTATGGAAAATTTTTTGATAAAAAAAAATATAGAACAATTTTTGATAAAAAATTAATAATTTTTGAAAAAAAAATTTTCTATTGAAAAATTTTTGATAATTTTTTTTTAGAAAAATTTTTTTATAGAAAATTTTTTGATAAAAAAATATATAGAACAATTTTTGATAAAAAATTTTCTATAGAAAAATATTTCTATAGAAAAATATTTCTAAGAAAATTTTCTATAGAAAAATTTTTGACAAATAAAATTCAGTTGTCATACGTAATATCATTTGGGCAATTGGCAACACAATTAAAGTTGAGTTGCAATACACAATGGGACCATACATCTTAACTTAATACAACTACAAATTTTATTCGGAACACTTTCTATTGTTGAATACTATATCTATACATATATCTCTAATATAATAGATGTAACTTGAAGAAGATGGTCGATTTTAAATATCAAAAATCATAAGGGCCTGTTTTCAAGATCCTTAGTTCGAAGTGGTAATTGGTTCAGTTACTGATTTAAATCAGAATTGAGTGTTCGATATAGTTTCCATGATTATCATTTAAATATTGATTTTCACTTGATACAGATCATATTCAGTTCCAGGTTTAGTTTTGCGCTAAAGTTTTTGATTCAATTTTCGGATAATGATTCATTATAGACGAATATCTTTAGATTTCAAACTTATCAATTTACTCAGTATATTAAATAAATGACCATTACTTCGGGTGATTATAAGGTTTATTGACCAACTTTTTATTGAATTGTAAAGAAAAGTGCAGCCAAGTTTTTCATAAAATATTTACGTAAATTTATTTATGTCAATGTATAAGGAGATGGATGGTACAAGTACCTCAAAAAATAATTTCTTAAGACATATGATGATATAAAAATAGAAAAAAAAACATAGGCGGCTTATCTAGAAAAAGTTCATTGGTTGCTATTTAATAAACATTTATAAATATTATTTTGCATTTATATTAAAATTAAAAAAACATTAATTGAAAATTAAGTTCAACACTAGAGAGTCCAAAGCAAAAACCGAGTGTAAGCAAAATTTGTATTTTATAAAAATACAAAAGAATAAGAATAATGCAGGCTCAAGAAGTTTTGCAGACATTCAAATAATTTTGTATAAATTTTTTTTGTAAATATTTCAAAACGAGAAGAGTGTCCGATTGGCATAAAATAGATAAGAATTTTTTCTTTTCTTAAGGCACAAAAACAATAAAATGCAAAAATTATATGAATATAAAGAAAATATCAAGCGTTTTAAGGCAGATTTTCAAAAATTATTTCAAATTAATATTCAATTAGTTGAAGGCTGCTTTTAAGAACGGTTGTTTGATGTTGCAATTCATCATTTCTGAAACAGTTACACATAATTAAAATAAAATTAAAATTTTAATTTTTATTGAAAAAATATTCTTAAGACAAAAAAAAAATTAAAATGAAGTGTAAAATTTTAATATTTGGTTTAATAAGTGCTTTAAGTATTAAGGGGGTCTTGACCTGTACCGAAAAGATACCGTAAGAAACATTTGTTGTTGTTCAACTGAAACATAAAATTATAGCAAAATTTTCTTTTAGTATCACAAAATATCGTGTTTCTTTGGTTACCATGCGTAAATATCCTGAATCTGGTGCCAATTGCACCAGTTTTGAGTGTCATAACCCTTTGGTCTTGAGACCTATACGAGAAACTTATACGGATATGGAGGAGGTGTGCTGTGAGGGTTATAAAGAGGATCGTAAATCGGGGTAAGTAAAATTAAATAAGAGTCACTAAGGACAAATATGGACCAATTTGAAAAGAAAAAAGTAGCAAGTGTTTAAATATTTTGTCATTTTAAATATTTATTTTATTTCCGTCAGCGGTTTTAATATAGGTGCAATAGTCAAATGTGGACCGATCCCCATAAAATTGAATATACTAACCAACAGTTGTATTAAATTTTTATTTTCCAAATTATGTTGTCATATCTATTATAATTCGTAATAAATTATCGGTAGTAAAGTGATTCCTGGGGCATGATTTTATGGGAGCTATAATCTAATATAAACCGATTTAGCCCAATTTCAATACCATACCTTTTCAAGAAATCAGAAATACTCCTGCCATATTTGGTATCTCCAGCTCTAATTGTGCTTTCAACTGACGAGCAGATCGACAGTAACCGCCAACTTTTTTGGTAGTTTTGCTATTTTCGTAAGTTATTAAAATGGGAGCTATGGTCAGTTATGAACCGATATCGGCCAATTTATGCATATGCCAAAATTTGTTTAACATGGAAAATATTCGTGACAAAGTTTTCATATGATTTCAGTTGGTCTTTAAAAATTTCTATCAAAAATTTAAAAATCTTCAAAAATTTTTTTTTATAGAATTTGGATCCATAGAATATTTTTTAGTCTTAAAAATTATTTAATAGAAAATTTTTGACGGTTCAAAGATTAAAATTTTTGTAGAAAATTTTAAGGTCTTCGAATTTTCTAAATTATTTTAGGTTTTAACATTTTCTGTAGAAAACTTTTAAATCTCGATAGAAATTTTTAAAGTTCTTTTTTATCAAAAATTTTATATCTGAACTTCTATAGTAAATTTTTTAGTCTTCAAAACTTTGTATAAATTTTTAGGTCTTCAAAATTTTCATAAGAAAAGTTTATAGTTTTAAACACATTCTATAGAGATTTTTTTGATTTTTAAAAATTTCACTTTAAAATTTGTAAATCTTAAAGAAAAATCAATAGAAAATGTGTGGATCTTCAAACATTAATATAGAGGTTTTCGGTCTTAAAAAATTTCATTACAAAAATTTTATATCTCGAAAATTTACTATAGACATTTTTAAAGTCTTTTCTATAAAAAAAGTTTTTAGGTCTAGTCTTCTATAGTGAATTTTTTAGTCTTCAAAATTTTGCATTAATTTTTGGTCTTTTTTTGTTTTTAAAAAATTCTATAGAAAATATTTTGATCTTTAAAAATTACAATTGAAAATTTGTTAAATTTCAAAAGCTTCTTTAGAGAATTAGGAACTACAAAATTTTTTAGTCTTAAAAAAATCAACAGAACCTAAAAGAAGGTCCACGAATTTTTCTTCAAAATTTCCATAGAAAATTTTTCAGTCTTTAAATATTTTAAATCTTCAAAAATTTCTATAGAACATTTTTTGTTATTAAAAATTTTCTAACGAAAAAAAATTCTTAATATTTACTTTAGATTTTTTCCTAGTCTTCAAAACTTCCTATCGATTTTTTCGTCTTCAAAAATTTAAGGAAATAAAAATAAAAACAAATTTTGTCTTTAAAATTTTGTAGATTTTATTTTTTATTTTAATAGAATTTTTTTTTGTCATCAAAATTTTTCATAAAATTTATTTTTGGTTATTATATTTGGTTTTCTATGGAAAATTTTTTGCCGGTCTTTAAAACTTTTTAATAGGAATGTTTTCGGTCTTCAAAAATTTCAAAAGAAAATTTTTAGGCCTTCAATAATTTCACTATAAAAATTAAAAAAATTCGATAGAAATTTCTTTGTACTTAAAACTTTTTAAAAATTTCTTGATATTTACATGAGAAATTTTTTTTTTCTTCAAAATTTCCTATAAATATTTTCAATCGAAAACTCCAATTGAAAGTTTGTTAATCTTCAAAAATTTCTATACAGAATTTGGATCTACAAAATCTCTACAGAAATTTTTTAGTCTTAAAAAAATTTTTAAAAATTTCTATAGAAAATTTTTTTTGTTAAAAATTTTCTATCGAAGAAAGTTGTTCTTTAAAAATCTCTCAATATTTACTTATGAAAATCTTTTAGTCTTCAAAACTTCCTATTGATTTTTTTTTTGTCTCCAAAAATTGTATTTTCTTCATTTTTCATTAATTTTTCTTCTCAATGTACAATTCGCAATTCTAAACATAATTCGATGAAATTTAAAACACGTCCATTGATCAATTCAAGAAAGAGGATCGGTAATTTGGTTGAAATTCATCGACTTTTTGGGTTACCAGCCTTGGACACCAATTTTCACAAATTTTTCTTTATAATGTACAAAACGCAATTCTCAATATAATTATATAATAATAAATTCGACACACGTCTATTAATTGATCCAAGAAAGAGATATATCAATTTTGGTTGAGATTACGTCAGTTATTGAGGTACTTGCCTAGGATTCCCATTTTTCACTTATTTTTGTTCTCAGTGCATAAACAGAAATTCTCAACAATATTTGATGCAATTTGGGACACATCAATAAGTTTATCCAACAAAGAGCTCTACTAATTTTGGTCTACTACTTGGGGTACCTGATTTGGATTCCCATTTTTCACTTATTATTCTTGTCAATATATAGCATAAGCCCCAATTATCAACAGAATTTAATAAAATTCTACACACGTCTCTTAGTTGACCCAAAAAAGAGCTCTACTAATTTCGGTTGAAAACCGTCGACTCCTAATTACCAGCCTTGGACTTACACTTAAATGCAATTTGATAAAAAAAAAAATAAGCCTAAACGTCTGCAATACTTTTTGCTTATATTATGCGTAACAATTTATGTGTCTTTTTTTAGAAAATGTTGAACTTTGTTCTATGATCGATAAATTTCGATGAATTTTAATCCAAAGAAGAGACTTTCGGCTTTCACGTGGTTTTGGTGGGAGCATCGAGAAAAACCGATCCAACTTAGCTTTTGTTCTAAGAAAACCAAAAACATTGAATTTTGTGGAGCTTTTTTGATTTCCTGATATCTCCTTAACTATAAACGAGATTAAGTTATTTTTCTCTGCATAAACCAAGGTTCTGTATCTTAATTCAATCCATGTCATGATTAAAGCTGTGAAACTATATTAGTTATTTAATTGCGTGACGGTTATTCTATATTTGATCTAAAATTCGAGTAATACTATTTATGTTAAGAGGTTGGGGGTTCGAATCTGGGCTCAGGTTCATATCATAAATTTTTTTATTTTGATTTTTTAATAATTTTTAATGATTTTTAAATTAGATTAATAATTTTTAGGAATACTGACAAAACTATGTGACACACTTAGCAGTGTGTCACCAACTGTTAGATGTCAGTAGTTAAGATCATCTATTTAACTGAATTCTTAAGCGAAATTGAAAACGAGAATTATGTTAACACTCATTTTTATTTCACCTATGACCATATGATCGATTCAGTTAGACAAACTTATCCACCATAGTTTTTTCCTTTATGTTTTGTATTCCTATCCTTTATTAATCTACATTTACTTCGTACTTTAACAAACTGTCATCTGGTAATGAAGACAAAGATTTTTGTTTTGACAAGTTTTTGTTTATTCTTTTACGTTAATGCAAATTTGAATTTTAGTATCAACTTGAAAGAGTTAGTGAAAACATGTAAATCGCGGTGCCCATGCAATTTAAAAATTTAAAAATTATTAATCTAATTTAAAAATCATAAAAAATTATTAAAAATTAAAAAAATTATGATATGAACCTGAGCCCGGATTCGAATCCACAACCTCTGAACATAAATTCTTGGTTCAACTAAAAATAACTTTCTTTCAAGTAACACTATTTATATATTCCTGACGAACTTCAGTGACTTTTTGATCATCTTACTTGTCACTTTAACCATAGAAATATGGTTTTAATCCAATTCTAATTTTGTTTATTTCCCTTTTCCAATCTAGTGAATGCCTTCCGTCCTGCGTGGACTGTAAAAGGGGCAAATGCATCAGACCCAATATCTGCCTATGTGAACATGGCTTTCAAAACTATAAAAACTCCACCATCTGCGAGCCCCTCTGTTTGGAAACATGTGTGAACGGCAAATGCTCCGCCCCGGAAACATGTATCTGCAATGAGGGTTTTACATTCGCGCCAGGAAGCAAAACAGTTTGCAATGCCAATTGTAAAGAAATGGACTGCACCAATGGCAGTTGTGACAAGGAACACAAGTGCACCTGCAATTTTGGCTATAAACTAGATGAAGTGCTTAAGCGCTGTGAACCCGTGTGTGAAGAACCCTGTGAAAATGGTGTCTGTATTAAGCCCAATGAGTGTATTTGTAATCCCGGCTATGTTTTGCGTTTGGGAACTTTGGGTAAATGTGAGCCGGTCTGCTCGAGTGGCTGTACGAATGGCGAGTGTAAGGAGCCGGAGGTGTGTGAGTGCAAGGAGGGTTATACAAATTTTGGGGCGCTGAGTTCTCAGTCATGTCAGCCTGTGTGCAAGGATAAGTGTGTAAATGCCTTTTGTACGGCTCCCAATCAATGTACCTGTTTTGAGGGTCATGCCTTTCGCAATGGCTCGAGAATAGTGTGTGAGCCGACGTGTACAAAGGGCTGTGAGAATGGTTTTTGCAGTGAACCGGGCAAGTGTGAGTGTCATGAGGGCTATGAGAAAACTGATCCTCATCGCTGTACCCCGGTTTGTAAGGAGGAGTGTATAAATGGCTTTTGCTCGGCCCCCGATACCTGTAAATGTAATGAGGGCTATGTTTATAAGGATAACAAGGAAAAAGTATGCGAACCCTTTTGCCCGAAAGGTTGTAAGAATGGTAATTGTACTACCCCCGGTATCTGTACCTGTCTGCCGGGCTATCAGTCTTTGCTGTTCTATCATTGTATACCGATTTGCAATAAACCTTGTCTGCATGGCACCTGCACAGCTCCCGATACCTGTCGCTGCTATATGGGCTATAAGCCCAATCCGAAATATCAAAATATCTGCGAGCCGATATGTAATTTTGATTGTGGTCATGGCAAGTGTATAGCTCCGGGTATATGTTCCTGTGATCCGGGTTATCAAAGCAAATGGTTGACTGGCAAATGTGAGCCTCATTGCCCTCAAAAATGTGTAAATAGTGTTTGTTCGGCCGGGGGTATATGTCGCTGTTATGAAGGCCACCGACTAAGAGAGGGCTCGAATAGTATCTGTGATCCTGTTTGCTTGCCTAATTGTATAAATAGCACCTGTGTTGAGCCCAATACCTGCGAATGCTGGGAGGGTTATGAGGATACCAAGTTCTTTAATATGTGTGTGGCCCGTTGTAGGCCAGGCTGTGAGAATGGCAGATGTGTGGCACCCAATAAGTGTCAATGTAATGAGGGCTATCGTGTTACTAATTCTTCAATGCCGCATAGTTGTCAGGCTACATGCCAGGAGACCTGTATCAATGCCGAATGTCGTAAACCCAATACCTGTGAGTGCTTAGAGGGCTATCGCTTTCTGAAGAACAGTACTTTGGAGTGTGAGCCTATTTGCGAGCAAAGCTGCGAACATGGGCAATGTGTAGCTCCAAATATGTGTAGCTGTGATAAGGGCTTTATAGCGCGCATTAACTCCGAGACGGGACTAACCGAATGTTTGGGCTATTGTAATGAATGGAATTGCCGTAATGGCTCGTGTGTTACCTCGACTTTGTGTCAGTGCAAGGAGGGATGGATCTACGATGCTTTGAGAGGTATATGCCGAATAGATGATGTCGCAAAAGAGAGAATATATAAAAGGTAAGGGTTTGAGGTTTTCTAAGATGTATAAAATGTTACATTATTTCTGTTCTCTTCTAGTGGCGTGCCCGTTTCACGCTGGACCATCGCCACCATAGCCATTATACTCTTTACCGTATGTGTTTTGGCCTTGATTATGATCTTTCGCGAAATAGCCCGCCGTAGAATCAATGACAAACAGCATGTGCGTCTCATAGAAAATCCCTCGTTTGGGGTCTTAATGCCAAAAGATAGTTTTAATGAGGAGGAGGAGACTGATACCACCCAGGAGCTAAGCAGTTAGAAAAAGACTTTACATCATTCATTCATAAAAATTAGTATATAATTTTCGATTTTATTAAGATTTTAGTTGTATGTCCTTCAAATTCTTTCAGTATAATTTTCTGTTTTCTATATATCACTGGCATTAAGGTTTCCTTTAAAATATTTTTACAATTTTTGTGATTACTTTTTTCTAGGGTTTTTTTATGTAAATTTATTTGTTTTTAATTTCATATTAAATTATACTTTAAGTACTTGTCTTATACAAATTTCATTATACCAAAATATTACGAGAGTCGTGTCGATGATTACGAGTTCGTACTAAATTAAAGAAATTATCTAGCATAATTTTTTAAGCTATAATGAAAACATTATAGAGTGAGACTTAAGGTCATCGAACTTTGTATGCTAGAAATTATTGTATCCATAAGTGTTCTCAAAGACGACAGTTTCGTACTAGATTAAAGAAATTGTCATTATCATTTTCACTTCAAAACACGATGAGTATAACAAAGTCTTGTTGTCGTCTACAGTTTCTTTCCAGATTAAAAAAAGACTAATATAAATGAGTCTTTTCCATGATGAGAGTTTCGTACTAGATTAAAGAAATTATTAAAACAATTTTCATAAGCTAGTAAGAAAGTACTACGAGCATAACGAGAGATTCTTGTTATCGTTGCTTGTTTCATACTAAATTAACGAAAAACACTTATATCCATGACTTGTTTTGATGACTACAGTTTTGTACTAGATTAAAGAAATTAATAAAAAAAATTGTATAATCTTGAACGAAAGCACTGCATGAATTTCGATAATCTTGTCATTGTCGCCAGTTTCACGCTAGATTAACGAAAGATTATTATATCCACGAGTTTCTATGTTGGCGACAGTTTCGTACTAGATTAAAGACATTATTTAAACAATATTTTTAAACTAAAACGAAAGCACTGCAAGTTTTACTAGAGTCTTGGTTTCATTGCAGCCAGTTTCGTACATGATTAAAGAAATTATAAAAACGAATTATATAATCTACTACGAATAAGTGATCACAGTTTCTTTTAGCTAGTGCAAATGAGTAATCTTCGATACGACTTTAGTAATAACTATGATTTTTTTGTTTTATTTTGTATCTTGTATATTTTCTTAAATACTATTTTTTTTAAATAATTTATATATAAATTTTATATTTTATAAATTAATAAATAAAATGCTTGGCATTAAATTAATTATAATACTATATTGTTTTTTTTTTTCAATTCTTTTTCTTTTCACTTGACTAATTTTAATATAGATTTAAATATAGCTAAAAAAAATATGTACAATAAAATTGACTAATAATATCTCTCGCCAAAAGAGGATTGTAAAATAAAATGAGGAAAAAAAGAAGAAATAAAATTATTTAAATTTCAGAATTATCACTGGAGACTAAAACCTCGTCAATTTTTTTTTAGATATTGATTAATGGTCTTTAAGAAATTTGAAATCCTCAAGAAAACTTGTATAATCCCCTTATAAAAATAGTTTCCAGTTGGTATTAAAAGTACTAGCATATAGATGGCACTGTTAAAATCTGGTAGCCATAACCTTCGTGTATACATTTTAATGCTGTCGGGTTGTTAGTTTACAAGATATGAATATTAGACTGAATAAATATTTGCTTATTTAAAAAATAGATTAAAAGATATATTGTGTATTATTAAGTCAATTTTTTTCCGAAAAAGTTCTGAAAAGAAACTATTAAAGACATGGAAATGGCTCGGACTCTGCAATAGAATAAAAAGCACTTCTAAAATGTTTTACTAAGTTGAAATCAGGCAAAATAAGCATCGAAGATGAGGAACACAATGGAAGCCCTTAAGAGGCTGTTACCGACGAAAACATCAAAAAAGTCCATAATAATTTTGAAAGACCATTAAGTGAAGTTGATCGTGATAGCTAAAAGTCTAAAGACATCAAAGAAGCGTGTTATATATATAATGAATAAAATTTTTGGTATACGAAAGCTCTGTTCAAAGTCATTTCCACTTAAGCTCAAACAAACACGAAATTACGGTTTGAATCGGTTTTGGAGCTAAGCTCTAATCGTTATAATCCCTATCCCTAATAATCAATATCTGACATTAGATGAAACATTGCTACATCAATCGGTCGATTGACGGAACTTATGAACGGACTGCAAAGAGAGGAAAGGTTCAATAGTCGATTCACAAGGTTATGGCATCACTTTCTTAGAATCCAAAATTTCCTATCAAAAATGGCAAACTTTCTATTTTCCTACTTTTATGGGAAATTTTTAAAATTTCCTATTTTTATGGGAAATTTTCAAAATTTTTTTTTTTATAGAAAAGTTTCAAAATTTCCTATTTTTATAAGAAATTTTCAAAATTTCCTATTTTTATGAGAAATTTTCAAAATTTTCTATTTTTATGGGAAATTTTCAAAATTTCCTATTTTTATGGGAAATTTTCAAAATTTCCTATTTTTATGGGAAATTTTCAAGATTTCCTATTTTTATGGGAAATTTTCAAAATTTCCTATTTTTGTGGGAAATTTTCAAAATTTCCTATGTTTATGAGAAATTTTCAAAATTTCCTATTTTTACAAGAAATTTTCAAAATTTCCTATTTTTATGGGAAATTTTCAAAATTTCCTATTCTTATGGGAAATTTTCAAAATTTCCTATTTTTATGGGAAATTTTCAAAATTTCCTATTTTTATGGGAAATTTTCAAAATTTCCTATTATAATAAGAAATTTTCAAAATTTCCTATTTCTATTAGGAATTTTCAAAATTCCCTAATTTTACAGGAAATTTTCAAAATTTCCTATTTTTACAAGAAATTTTCAAAATTTCCTATTTTTATGGGAAATTTTCAAAATTTTTTATTTTTGTGGGAAATTTTCAATATTTAATATTTTAATAAGAAATTTTAAAAATTTTCTATTTTAATAAGAAATTTTCAAAATTTCCTATTTCTATGGAAAATTTTCAAAACTTCCTATTTTTACAAGAAATTTTAAAAATTTCCTATTTTTATGGGAAAATTTCAAAATTTCCTATTTTTATGGGAAATTTTCAAAATTTTCTATTTTTATAGAAAATTTTCAAAATTTCTTATTTTTATGGGAAATTTTCAAAATTTCTGATTTTTATAGGAAATATTCAAAATTTCCTAATTTTACAGGAAATTTTCTAAATTTTCTATTTTTACAAGAAATTTTCAAAATTTTCTATTTATAGGGAAATTTTAAAAATTTCTTATTTTTATGGGAAATTTTCGAAATTTCCTATTTTTATGGGAAATTTTAAAAATTTCCTATTTTTATGGGAAATTTTAAAAATTTCCTATTTTTGTGGGAAATTTTCAAAATTTCCTATTTTTATGGGAAATTTTCAAAATTTCCTTTTTTTATAGGAAATTTTCAAAATTTCTCATTTTAATTGTAAATTTTTAAAATTATCTATTTTTAGAGGAAATTTTGAAAAATTTCTATTTTTATGGGAAATTTTGTATTTTTAAGAAAAATTTCTAAAATTTTTTATTCATATTGAAATTTTGAAAATTTCCTATTTTTATGGGAAATTTTAAAAATTTCCTATTTTTATGGGAAATTTTAAAAATTTCTTATTTTTATAGGAAATTTTAAAAATTTCTTATTTTTATAGGAAATTTTCAAAATTTCCTAATTTTACAGGAAATTTTAAAAATTTCCTATTTTTATGGGAAGTTTTAAAAATTTCCTGTTTTTATGCCAACTCGATTTTTTGTATCTACCAATAACTCGAATCATTTTTCACCCACTTGATATTACAATCCTTTTTTTTCAATTTAACTAGATAATTTTTTGTTAAGCCCCTTCACTTAAAAATCTCACAGAAAAGCTTCCCATTCCTCCTTGTCATCCTTTCTCCTTAAAAATATTGTCCTTTGTCTTGACCTCAAGTATCATGGCGGTTTATCTTGAGGTCTTGGCAGTGGTTCGGGCGGTTGTTGATCTTGTAAGGGTTTTGCTTTTAAAGCTGGTGAATATTTTTCAGCGGCTTTACCTGTTGCTATTGAGGTATCTAATATACAAGATTTACCCGCTTGTTGGGCAGGATGTGTTAAATTGGTTAAATGAGCCGTTAGGCCCGAGTCACCATCTTCCATAATGACCGAACTATCAGCGGCTGAGGGTATGGTGGGCAGAAAGCGCACGCCTAAGCGGGGTGGTGAGGTGTCCTCTTCCTCTTGTACCGCCTCTTGACGCACCAAGCGTGGTTTGGGCAGGGTGGAGGCGAACTGGGGATGTGGCACTTTGCTGCTGTGGGCTAAGGGGAAGAGAATTAATTTGTTTTTAAATGATTTTGGGAGATTTTGAAGGATTCATACTTACTAATGATGGAGGGTAAAGGTGTAGTACTTCCCGCACTAGATCTGGAGAGGCGAAATGTTGAGGTACTCGCTGTTGTAGCCGAGGCTGATGAGTCATTTCGCGACGATGACAGATTTGAGTCTTGTGAGGTTTTTCTAGTAATCAGCCATGCCGAATGCCTTCTTCTATTGGGATCCATCATTTTCATGGGTATGGCACAAGTATGACCATGAGCATGTCCCGGCATATGATTCCCTGTAGGATTACCATTTCGCCAGCTTGATGAACGCGAGGAGCAAAAATTTTCACTTGATATCGAACCAGCTCTGGTCTGTTTCTTTTGTTTAATTTCGGAAAATTGATATTGATATGGGTCATTTTTATTGCTTCTCGATACTCTAGAGCGTCGACCCACCAAACGCTGAGGCTGATTTCTTTCACAGCACGAAACACAGCAGGAGCAATGATTCCACAGTCTCTGCCAAGTTCTTGACCAAATAGAACCCTCCTTCTCCTGAATCTTATGCCAATTGGGCATTTCGTGAGGCATCATGCGCAAACATCTGCAGCCAGGAGGATGTACGGCGGGTAGTAGGGGAGGTAGTTCTTTGGGTAAACGTTCTGTACCCACTCCTCTTCTTGCCATAGCTCCAGCTCCTCGTGTTACTCTTGTCTCCTCGAAATGTTTACACAAATTAACGCAATCCTTTTTAAACTGTTTTGTCATGATGGCATATAAGAAGGGATTGCAGCAGGAATTCAGGGGTAAGATAAACACGGTAAATATTTTAGCCTGTTCCAGGGATATCAACTGCAGACCAAAGATAGCGGTGATAGAGAAGAAGGCTATGGGAGACCAGCATAAAAAATCCGTAAAAACTAATAAAGCCATACGTTTTGCAATTCTCGAGTCATTGGTATTCCAGGCCTGGGAACCTCTTATGGCCCAATACATTTTCAAATAGCAGCCCATTAAAGTCAAAAAAGCGCAGCCATTTATGATCATCAAGGCTATGACATAGGTCAAACTAGCTATTCCCGTCGTTGTCTCAAACGGCAAACACACAGCAAATTTGCGATAATCCGAAACACCCACCAACGGCAGCATGGCCATGACTAGTGCAAAGGACCATCCTACCACCATTATATAGGCCGCCTGCTTTAGAGACAATCTCTTATTTAAATGTATCGCATGTGTTATGGCATAATTTCTCTCCAAGGTAATAACTGCCAAGGTATAGACCGAGAGTTCCGAAGACAAAACCGCTAGAAAGCCAGCAATTTGACACATAACCGACATTTGCCAGGGTATGGCAAACATGCGAAATTCACCCAAAGTCGAGGCATCAACTATGGCCAATATGCCCAAATATATACCCATAAAGAAATCTGCGGCCGCCAAGTTACACACCAAGAATCTCGGCACATCCATTTTCGATCTAGAGAAGATCAAAACAAACACCACTGTACCATTGCCCAACAAGGCCAGCAGAAACACTACCCATACCCCACAGCGCAAAGTCCACCAGTCAAAGAGATCAGCACAGGGTAGAAATGGTCCTGGCATGGGCAAACATTGTATACTGCCGGGTGTGTGTTCAGCGCCAATTGTTGCAAATAAGCCACCACCTCCAAATGTTCCAACAAATGTAGGTGCGGTTCCCGTGGGTGAGTTAGGGCCTGATGCTGCCGCAGCAGCTGCATCTTCATCGAAATATTCTTCCATATAGGTGGGTATATTGCCGGGATAGGTGAAATCTTGACCGAAATTGTCCCAGATGTCATGCATTTGGGTACCGAATTTTTTGCTGAGGTTATCTGGAATGAGAGAAAAGAAATGAGAATGCAAGAGTTTAGGAACCTGGACGAAAGCTGTGACTATTATCTAAAAATGTAAATAGGTCTGTAACTAAAAGTACTACTAAAACTATGAATAGAGCTTGTGACTAGACTAGAAAAATAACTAAATTCAGTCAAGCAAGTGGCTGATGACTAAGTTAGTGTTTGTATAAAATTTGGTCCCATTGTAGTACCTGCGAGGGATGGAGCCACGCAGTTGCTACAAAAAATAAGGAATTCCAAACGTTGTCGTATAAAACGTAAAGAAAAGTGATACCTATGTATATGATAAACCGTATATCTGGCCACAGAAGTTATGTCATCTCTTCATCCTCAACAACATGATAACTTCTAAAGTTTACCCCCTATCGGTAGAATAGGAAATTAGGAAATAGTTCAGCTTATTCAAAGTAACGTAAGTATGCTTAACCTGATTGCCTAGGTCTATTTTCTGAGTCACAAAAGTAACCGGGAGCTTGATTATCATAGCAAAATGTGTGTCCCAGTGGAACCGATTATCTTTAGTAAAGATTATCTGAGAACTTTTGACGAAAAGTGTGTCACTATTAGAATAAGTGAGTATTTCATATAAATAGAGTGCAATGGATGCTTTGGATACCCTAGATTGGGCTTTAGAAACGCATATAGTTCAGAATAACACCATGAAATTTGGTATAGCCAGTGAGCACGAGTTCAACCTTATCCAATTTAGTGAAAACTAATTGTTGTATTTTGTAATTTCTAGAAAACAATACTAGTTCCGTCTTAGTTGAATACACTTCCAGATCATTGAAAATCTGTTTAGTGTGGCAAACCCGACTTCAAAGCGTTGGGACTGGGTATTCTAGAATTGATCTGACGGTATTGAATCTCTAAAATTCTCTAAAATAGAAAGAGAAAATATAGAACCTCATAATTAAGCTGACGAACTTCTAAATCTACCATTCCTGATTTGATAGACCAGGCGGTGACAGCCGATCGCCGACTGTCACCGATGAACAATTTCGCCATCTCATGCACGCGATCTAAGAGCTCCAAATAGACTTTGAAGCACGGCCCCATACATGAGAGTTGTATTCAATTTTTGGTCGGATATTAATAGGGGGTGTAGATTTTAGGAAAATCAGTTAAAGTGAAGTATCTCTTATACAGTTTTAAAACTGCGGTACTTGAGTGCGACTTTCTACACTTGAAAAATTTGCTTAGACAAACGGACATCATATTGAATTCCCATGAGCAGAACATCAAGAGCGTCTAATTTCTGAATCCACCATACATGGTTACATATGAAGTAACATTGTATGCGTATGCATACAACATTCTTTTCAGACGACCCGATTTGAAGATGTTTTCGAGATCGCGACTAAATAATTCGTTCATATTTTGCCTCATAGCCACATTCTATAGAAGATGCGGTCTATGTTTAAATGAATACGAATTGCAAATGTTACTGTCAACTGCAATAGACTAGATAGGGTTGGAAATTTAATATAGAAGATCATTAATGAATATAAGAAATAGAGTAGGAGAAAGAACAAAGCCTTGCGGTGCTCCTGAATTGATCTTGAACTCGTTTGATGAGATCCCATTTACCACAACTTATTTAGTGCGATTTCTGAGAAAGCTTGATATAAATCCAGATGCCAAAAGTAACAGGTTTTGACATGGTGCACGCCACACTCTATCGAACGCTTTGGTAATATCTAGAGCCACAACTTTACTTTCGGCAAAATAGTGAATGAAACGGTACCACTTTTCAGGCAGGTTCCTTGTAGAGCGTTCCCTACGAAATCCATACTCTCGGTCGCTAAGTAAGTTGTAAGACCCTAATTTAGGGATTGTCGTTACATTAACAACCTTCCAAGGCATAGGAAATTCATTGGCATGGTATAAGATATTGAAAAGGTTTGCTTATAGACGAGCTAGCGTAGAAGATCGCTTCTTCAAGACTAGTGCTAAAATACAATGACTTATGAGATAGTCAAATCTGCTAACTAAAGCTTTTTAGGGGCCTAGGCTATATTTCTTACATAAGAATCATTGCATTACCTGCGAGCTTGTTTCTACCTTTTCTGGTGAATAATAAGTTATGGTGAAAGGTAGGTAAGTTAATATCTAAGTATGTGAATTTAAAATCCTTAATATCTAAATATGATTCGACAAGGAGCAGTCCTACAAAACACCCCAATTTCTAATCAAATCAGATTATATTATTTGAGATGTAGAAGCTACAACTAATAATGTTGCTGTTAAAATCAAAGGCAGAGCATATTTTAGTATTCCATGCGCTTCGATCTTATGCGCAAATTCTTCGCAAGCCAAGCTTTGAAAGATTTTCCTTTACTTGGTCTTTTCATCGGGCCTCCCCTACATCTTGAAGTTACTACAAACAGGAAAGTCCAGTAATGACTCAAATCTCGTTGATTAGATAATTTTAACATTATTATTACTGGATTACTTTCACTAAACATTACCGACTATTTTGACTACTTCTGTTAACTACTTTTTCTTGACTACTGTAGCTGGACTAGATTACTTCTACTTGACTACTTCCACTCTACTTCGACTTGTCTACTTTGACTAGCCTAATTTGGAATGACTTTGCCTTGAGTAATTCCATCTTACAAATAACTAGACTACTAAAACTTGACTATTTTAAAAACTTCAAGATAACCCCTTTGACTGAACTACATCGATAAAATATCATCGACTAGACTACTTTAACTTTATCATCTTGACTTGCTTATTTTGCTTCAAGAATTTTATTTAATTACTACAACGATATCACTTCAATAGGTCTACTTTGAGTAAACCACTTCGACTAGACTTCTTCGAATTGACTAATTTGGCATCATCTATTTTCCTCCACTAGACTATTTCCATCTTTCTTCTTTAAATTTTTTATTTTGACTTGACTACTTCGAAAACTTCAGCTGAAAATCTTAGGTTAGACTACTTCGACCATAAATAATCAACTCAACTATTTTGGTTTAAACACCATGAAATATCTTCATTTACTTCAATACTTTGTCTAAACTACTACAATAGTGATACTTCAAAAGTACATCTTTGGTGATACTTCAAAATTACTACTTTGTGTACTAAACTACGAATTGACTACTTCGACGAAACTGTTTGACTACTTCGACAATTTCAACTGAAAATCTTAGAATGGACTACTTCGTCTCAACTATTTTGGCTTCAACACCTTGAAATATCTTCCTTTACTTCAATACTTTGTCTTAACTACTACAATGGTAATACTTCAAAAATACTACTTTAATAATATTTCAAAAGTACTATATTGTGTACTAAGCTACCACGAATTGACTACTTCAACAAAACTACTTCTACAAAATTACTTGACTACTTCGACAACTTCAACTGAAAATCTTGGAATGGACCAATTCGACTAATACCATCTATATCAACAAGACTTTTTTCATCTTACTACTTTGACTATTCTATTTAAAGTTAACTACTCGACCATTTTAATTGAAAATCTTAGACTAGACTACTTCAACTATACGTAATCAACTCAACTATTTTGGCTTAAACACCTTGAAATATATTCCTTTACTTCAATACTTTGTCTTAACTACAACAATGGTAATACTTCAAAAGTACTACTTTAGTGATACTTCAAAAGTACTACATTGTGTACTAAGCTACTACGAATTGACTACATCAACAAAACTACTTCTACGAAATTATTTGATTACTTCGACAACTTCAACTGAAAATCTTGGAATGGACCCCTTCGACTAATACCATTTACATCGACAATAATTTTTTCATTTTACTACTTTGACTATTCTTTTTTAACATGACTACTTCGACAATTTCAGCTACACTACTTCGACTATATATAATCAGCTCAACTATTTTGGCTTAAACACCTTGAAATATCTTCCTTTACTTTAGTACATTGTCTTAACTACTACAATGGTAATACTTCAAAAATACTACTTTTGTGATTTTTTAAAAGTACTACTTTGTGTACTAAACTACTACGAATTGACTACTTCGACGAAACTACTTGACTACTTTGACAACTTCAACTGAAAATTTTAGAATGGACTACTTTGACTAATATCATCTACATCGACAAGACTTTTTCCATCTTACTACTTTGACTATTCTATTTTAACTTGACTACTTCGACAACTTCAATTGAAAATCTTAGATTAGACTTCTTCAACTAAACATAATCGACTCAACTACACACCCTGAAATATCTTCCTTTATTTCAATACTTTGTATTAACTACTACAATTGTGATACTTTAAAAGTACTACTTTGTGTACCAAACTACTACGAATTGACTACTTCGACAACTTCAACTAGAAATCTTAGAATGGACTACATCGACTATACATAATATTATAGACTACTTTGACTTGAACACCTTGATATATCTTCTAAACTACTATACTACTTGTATGAAAGGACTTGACTACTTAGAGAACTTTAATATTTGAATGGACTAATTCTACTATATATAATCTACTTAACTACTTTTCTGAACACCTTAATGTGTATAGCTTCTTTCACCTTAATACTTCGACTTAACTACTGCAGTGTTGCTACTTCGATGCTACTTTGAAAACTACTATAAATGAACTACTTTAAAAAGACTACTTCGATATAACTACTACGACGAAACTACTTCAACTAAAATGCATCGACTACTTCGAGTAATCATCGACTAGTCTATTCTGATGTAAAAACCTCGACTTCACTACTTAAATTTAACTGCGACTACTTTAATTCTATTACTACGACTGAACTAAATAGTTAAATTTGACTATCCCAACTTAGTACTAAATTTCTTTACTTACGCAACTGCGGCCAAATATCCATCATGCTATTATTCCACAAGCTCATATCAAACTCGGCATCAGAAGGAAAAAGCACAGCTTCCTGCACCAAGGGAGGCTTCTTACTCGCCGACATGGCTACCAAGGGAATAAAAGGACAGCAATGATAAGCATATGACAAAATCAAAGTTTGAATCCTTGGAAATGTATCCGGTGAGGGAAAATCCCTTAACTTGGGATTGTTAAAAGTCTTCAAATGCAAAAGACGTTGCAAACCATTTGAGGGCAATTCCGGAAATATATTATTGCCCAAATTTAGATCCTCCAACGAGGTAAAGGGCATAAAGGCGTCTTTGTGTATATAAGAAATTTGATTACCTTCTAAGTCTCTTGGGATAAGGAAGAGATAGGAAAATTAGTTAAAAAGAGAGCTTGGGGTTTGATTTACAATTCGAAAGTACTTACAATAATTGTAATTTGGCAATGCCTTGAAAAGCATCTTGAGGTATTAATTGTATACGATTATAGGATAAAAGTAAATCGTGTAATTGTTTCAGGCCATGGAATGGACGTCCTTTTAAATCTTCGATTAAGTTGCTTGATAAGTCTCTAGGGGAAAAATTAAAAAAAAATTTACAAATATATAAAAAATTTGAGGAAAGTTTCTTCGAACTTACAACAGTCTTAGTTCTCGGCAATTAACTAATGAGGGAATGTGCTGTATGGAATTGGTTTTTAGCTCTCTAAAATTGGAAATAAAATAAATTTTTCAAATCAGTTTTAATAGAGTTTTTCTTTTTACACTTACAAACTTCTCAGTCTTGGTGCTTGGCGACATAAATTGGCGGGTACTTCCTTGATACCGGCACGATCTAGTTTCAAGATCTCCAGGGCAAAACAGCCCTCCAAATCAGGAAACTTTTTTAGAAATCTAACATCGGATAAGATTCTTAAGAAAAATTTTGATTAACTTAAAAGATCTAAAGCGAAAACGGGTACACCAAAAGCTTACAGTTTTCTTAATTTTGACATGCCTTTCAAGGCCCCCGGCACTATTTGGGCTATGGGATTGGCTCGTAAATCCAAAGTTTGTAGATTCTTCGGTAGATCGGTATCATTTATCCAACGCAAACGATTACTAGTGGCGGAACTGGTAATGACAAAATTATAATATATGTATTAAAATCAATGACTTATGTTAAATGAAAAGAAAAAAATCTTATCTTCAAAAAAAATTTCAAAACTTGAACTTGATTTCAAATTTTTGTTGTTGTTTTTTTTTTTTTTGTTCTTAATGATTAAGTTCATTGTCTTGGCAATATAAAGCATAAAGAAACCCAGATGTTGGAAAAGAAAATTTTTAATTGTTTAAGTGATAGACGTTATAGCAACAAAGTTTAACTTTTTAAATTTTTTCTTAAAATCCAAAAGTTTTTTTTTTATCGGTTAATAAATAACAATGAAACCACAAGTCATTGTTGCATTTAATCTAAACTCAAAAACTGCATATTTCGGAATAATTTTTATATTATATAAGTTTCGTTATCAAATTTAAGTCAGAAGTACTAAAAAAGTATTCAAGTCGGTCATAGCCGACTATAGGTTAACTCACACTGATTAGTTAGGGAAAAACATTATAGATATTATGAATTAAATAAAAGTTCGGCGTTGTGGATACATAAGAGTTATGATGATATAAGGACCGATTTTCAAAAAATTTAATACAGTTTATACTGAAGTTATAAAAAAGACTTCTCTGTACCGATTTTTATTTTCATTGTTTGTTTGTTTTGATATTTGCTAAAGTTTAAGTACATTCCGGGAAAGGGTTACATATAGACCATATCTTAATATATGGTTCTATTTCCACAAAATTCATTACAGTGGTTCATGTTGAAATATAAAAAAAACTTCTTTATACAAAATTAAGTTTCTTAAACTATCTTAACCTACTACAAATTTGTATTTGAGCGATTTTTCTGGTTAGGACTTTAAAAGGACCTATGGTCCAATATCACATAATTCGACATAGTTTCTAATATTTATCAAATCAGGATGTGATTCTCAATTGATCAATTTAGATTCAGATAAATACAAGTCTAATCATATTATGCATAACAAACACTAGTACAAACTAATAATACCCACCTATGCTGGTGTAGGACATACAAATGTGTAATGTTAAAATCAAAAAATTTATACTAACAAAATTTTCTGATGCAATTTTTTTTTAAACAGCGGAAAAATTTAGCATAAGCTAAAGTTTTAGTCATATGTTGCGAGAAATGTGTCAATGAATTTTTAAGCATAATTATCAATTTATCAGAATATAAAACAAATTCAACCGATAACATTGCCTTAGACTAAGATAAAAATATAGACTCACGAAAAGGCTGATGAAAAGACATACCCACAAAATAATTTATAAAAAATGTTTTCTATAAAAATTTTTTAAAGAAAATTTTTCTATAGAATATTTTTCTATAAAAATTTTTCTGTAGAAAATTTTTCTATAAAAATTTTTCTAAACAAAATTTTTCTATAAAAATTTTCCAGTAGAAAATTTTTCTATAAAAATTTTTCTATAGAAAATTTTTCTATAGAAAATTTTTCTATCAAAATTTTTCTATAGAAAATTTTTCTATAAAAATTTTTCTATAGAAAATTTTTCTATAAAAATTTTTCTATAAAAATTTTTCGGTAGAAAATTTTTCTATAAAAATTTTTCTATAGAAAATTTTTCTATAGAAAATTTTTCTATCAAAATTTTTCTATAGAAAATTTTTCTATCAAAATTTTTCTATAGAAAATTTTTCTATCAAAATTTTTCTATAGAAAATTTTTCTATAAAAATTTTTCTATAAAAATTTTTCGGTAGAAAATTTTTCTATAAAAATTTTTCTATAGAAAATTTTTCTATAGAAAATTTTTCTATCAAAATTTTTCTATAGAAAATTTTTCTATAAAAATTTTTCTAAACAAAATTTTTCTATCAAAATTTTTCTAAACAAAATTTTTCTAAACAAAATTGTTCTTTAAAAATTTTTTAGTGGAAAATTTTTCTACAGAAAATTTTTTATAAAAATTTTCTATCGATAATTTTTCTATAAAAATTTTTCACTGCAAATTTTTCTATACAAATTTTCTATTGAAAATTTTTCTATAAACATTTTCTATTGAAGATTTTTCTATAAAAATTATCAATTGCAAATTTTTCTTCTAAAAATTTTCTTTTGAAAATTTTTCTATAAAAATTTTCTATTGTAAATTTTTCTATAAAAATTTTCTATTGTAAATTTTTCTATAAAAATTATCAATTGCAAATTTTTCTTCTAAAAATTTTCTATTGAAAATTTTTCTATAAAAATTTTCTAGAGAAAATTTTTCTTTAGACATTTTTTCTATAAAAAATTTTTCTATAGAAAATTTTTGTATAAAAATTTTTCTATTGAACATTTTTCTAAAAAAATTTTCTTTCGAAAATTTTTCTATAAAAATTTTTCTATAGAAAATTTTTCTATAAAAGACAAAATTTTTCTATAAAAATTTTTCAGTAGAACATTTTTCTATAGAAAATTTTTCTATAAAAATTTTCTATCAATAATTTTTCTAAAAAAATTTTTCATTGAAAATTTTTCTAAAAAAATTTTTCATTGAAAATTTTTCTATAAAACTTTTCAAGTGCAGATTTTTCTATAAAAATTTTCAATTGCGAATTTTTCTATAAAAATTACCAATTGCAATTTTTTCTTCTAAAAATTTTCTATTGAAAATTTTTCTATAAAAATTTAGAACATTTTTCTGTAGAAAATTTTTCTTTAGAAAATTTTTCTATAAAAATTTTTCTATAGAAAATTGTTCTTTGAAAATTTTTCTATAGCAAATTTTTCTGTAAAACCTTTTTTATAGA
Organism: Stomorhina lunata; assembly: GCA_933228675.1. Classification (NCBI taxonomy): domain Eukaryota; kingdom Metazoa; phylum Arthropoda; class Insecta; order Diptera; family Rhiniidae; genus Stomorhina; species Stomorhina lunata. The sequence goes on from OW121741.1 coordinate 12,122,929, forward strand.
AAATTTTTCTATAAAAATGTTTCTGTAAACATTTTTCTATAGAAAATTTTTCTATAAAAATTTTTCTATAGAAAACTTTTCTATAAAAATATTTCTACTGAAAATTTTTCTGTAAAAATTTTTTTCAGAAAATTTTTCTATAAAAATTTTTCTATACAAAATTTTCTATTAAAAATTTTTCTATACAAAATTTTTTATAGAAATTTTTCTATATAAATGTTTCTATAGAAATTTTTCTATAAAAATGTTTCTATAGAATTTTTTCTATAAAAATGTTTCCATAGAAAATTTTTCTATAAAAATTTTCTATTAAAAATTTTTCAATAATAATTCTATAAAAATTTAAAATTTATAGAAAAATTTTCTATTGAAAATTTTTCTATAAAAATTTTCTATGGGAAATTTTTCTATAAAAAATTTCTAATTAAAATTTTTCTATAAACATTTTTCTATAGAAAATTTTTCTATAAACATTTTTCTATAAAAATTTTTCTATAGAAAATTTTTATAGAAAAATTTTTTATAAACAATTTTTATATATAAATTTTTCTATAGATAATTTTTCTATAAAAATGTTTCTATAGAAAATTTTTCTATAAAGTTTTACTATAATTTCTATTAAATTTTTCTATTAAAAATTTTCTATAAAAAATTTTCTATAAAAATTTTTCTATAGAAAATTTTGCATTGAAAATTTTTCTATAAAAATCTGTTGAGAATTTTTCATTGAAAAGCTTTTCTATAAAAATTTTTCTATAGAAAATTTTTATATAAAAATTTTTCTATAGAAAATTTTTCTATAACAATTTTTCTATAGAAAATTTTTCTATAAAAATTTTTCTATAAAAATTTTACTATAGAAAACTTTTCTATAAAAATTTTTCTATAAAAATTTTTCTATAAAAATTTTTCTATAAAATTTTTATATAAAAATTTTTTATACAAAATTTTTCAGTAGAAAATTTTTCTATAAAAATTTTTCTTTAGAAAAGTTTTCAATAAAAAGTTGCTTTAGAAAATTTTGCTATAAATAACTTTTAGAAAAAAATTTTTCTATAGATAATTTTTTTTTAGAAAATATTTACAAAAATTTTTTCTGAAGAAGTTTTCTTATAGAAATATTTGTATAGAAAATTTTTTAAGAAAAATATTTCTATATAAAATTTTTGTATACATTATTCAATAAAATTCTTCGATATACAATTATTTAATAGTAAATTGTTGTATGCATATTTCTGTAAAAATTTTTTTATAGGAAATATTTCTATAACAATTTTTCTGTTAAAAATTTCATGATAAAAATTTAAAAAAAAAAAATTATAAAAAATTTTTCAGTACAAGTTTTTACTATAAAATTTTCTATAGAAAAGTTTTCTTTAAAACATTTTTTAAAAAAAATTTTTCTATAAAAATTCTTTAAAAAAATTTTAGACTAGATCAGAGTATACTGTAACTAGATCTGTAATCAGCCTTTGAAAACCTCAGAGCTCAACCTCAACTCTTTTGTCCCAGAGATACTTTAAGCTCTTAACTGCTTTTAAATAGTTTTTTTTCCTTCCATTTGGCACAAAAAACCCCTTAAGTTTGTATTTTTTTTGCCATTTTTCTTAAGCACACACTCACTTTTATCAATTAAGTTTTTATTGGCGTATTTTTTCCGTTTCCTTTAATGTTTTTCTAATGCCAAAGAAAAAACTCAAAATTTTTTCTATTACTTGTCACTAAAAAGTTTCAAAAGTTTTCTCTTAAAACTGTTAGTTTTCCTTTTGGCATTTTCCTCAAATTGTGGTCGTAGTGTCCACTATTGGTTATAAATAAAGTGCTCGAATGGCAAATTGTCCTTAAACTTTTTTGCCTTTTATGAGGAGAAAAGAGGGGGTGTGAATGCAGGAATTCTTGGTATGTTTGTGGTACTTATTTGTGCTGACTGGACTTTTTAATTCATGTTTTTTAAAGATTTTTTTTCTTTTCTAATAAAAATCTATGCCAAATAAGTTTTTCTAAGTGGAATGGATTTAAGTGCAATTTTGAAGGGATTTTTTTACAGTAAGATATTATAGAGTTTCTGCATAATTATGAAAATTAATGAAATAATTGAAAAGCTTAGTAGATGCAACTAGGCAGGATAATGATAGTAATTAAATTAAATGTGGAAAAATAATATAGCAGACAATGTGGGCACATTGTCCGTTGGAAACTATAAATGCACGCAAGAAAGTCATTCAAGCCTGAATGAACCCTTATGTAGAAATATAGAAAGAAATATAGCCCAATCGTAGGTCCTTATATAGAAATATAGTCCAATCATGGATCTTTATATAGAATTATAGACCAATCGTGGGTCCTTATATAGAAATATAGCCCAATCGTGGGTCTTTATATAGAAATATAGCCCAATCGCAGGTCTTTATATAGAAATATAGCCCAATCGTGGGTCTTTTTATAGAAATATAGCCCAATCGCAGGTCTTTATATAGAAATAAAGCCCAATCGTGGATCTTTATATAGAAATATAGCCCAAACGTGGGTCTTTATATAAAAATATAGCCCAATCGTGGGTCTTTATATAAAAATATAGCCCAATCGTGGATCTTTATATAGAATTATAGACCAATCGTGGGTCCTTATATAGAAATATAGCTCAATCGCAGGTCTTTATATAGAAATATAGCTCAATCGCAGGTCTTTATATAGAAATAAAGCCTAATCGTGGGTCTTTATATAAAAATATAGCCCAATCGTGGATCTTTATGTAGAATTATAGACCAATCGTGGGTCCTTATATAGAAATATATCCCAATCGTGGGTCTTTATATAGAAATATAGCCCAATCGCAGGTCTTTATATAGAAATAAAGCCCAATCGTGGATCTTTATATAGAAATATAGCCCAATCGTGGGTCTTTATATAAAAATATAGCCCAATCGTGGGTCCTTATATAGAAATATAGCCCAATCGTCGGTCTTTATGTAGAAATATAGCCCAATCGTGGGTCTTTATATAGAAATATAGCCCAATCGCAGGTCTTTATATAGAAATAAAGCCCAATCGTGGATCTTTATATAGAAATATAGCCCAATCGTGGGTCTTTATATAAAAATATAGCCCAATCGTGGGTTTTTTTATAGAAATATAGACCAATCGTGGGTCTTTATATAGAAATATAGCCCAATCGTAGGTCTTTATATAGAAATATAGCCCAATAGTGGGTCTTTATATAAAAATATAGCCCAATCGTATGTCCTTATATAGAAATATAGCCCAATCGTCGGTCTTTATGTAGAAATATAGTCCAATCGTGGGTCTTTATATAAAAATATAGCCCAATCGTGGGTCTTTATATAGAAATATAGCCCAATCGTGGGGGTTTATATAAAAATATAGCCCAATCGTGGGTCTTTATATAGAAATATAGCCCAATCGTGGGTCTTTATATAGAAATATAGCCCAATCGTGGGTCCTTATATAGAAATATAGCCCAATCGTGGGTCTTTATATAGAAATATAGCCCAATCGTGGGTCTTTATATAGAAATATAGCCTAATCGCGGGTCTTTATATAGAAATATAGCCCAATCGTGGGTCTTTATATAGAAATATAGCCCAATCGTGGGTCTTTATATAGAAAAATAACCTAGTCGTGGGTTTTTATATAGAAATATAGCCTAATCGCGGGTCTTTATATAGAAATATAGCCCAATCGTGGGTCTTTATATAGAAATATAGCCCAATCGTGGGTCTTTATATAGAAATATAGCCCAATCGTGGGTCTTTATATAGAAAAATAACCCAATCGTGGGTTTTTATATAGAAAAATAACCCAATCGTGGGTTTTTATATAGAATTATAGCAAAGCCGTTTGTCTTTGAATAGAAATATAGCCCAATCGTGGGTCTTTATATAGAAAAATAACCCAATCGTGGGTTTTTATATAGAATTATAGCAAAGCCGTTTGTCTTTGAATGGAAATATAGCCCAATCGTGGGTCTTTTTATAGAAAAATAACCCAATCGTGGGTTTTTATATGGAAATATAGCCAAACCATGGGTCTTTGAATAGAAATATAGCCCAATCGTGGGTCTTTATATAGAAATATAGACCAATCGTGGGTCTTTATATAGAAATATAGCCCAATCGCGGATCTTTATATAGAAATATAGCCCAATCGTGGGTCTTCATATAGAAAAATAGCCCAATCGTGGGTCTTTATATAGAAATATAGCCCAATTGTTGGTCTTTTTATAGAAATATAGCCCAGTCGCGGGTCTTTAAATAGAAATATAGCCCAATCGTGGGTCTTTATATAGAAATATAGCCCAATCGGGGGTCTTTATATAGAAATATAGCCCAATCGTGGGTCTTTATATAGAAATATAGCCCAATCGTGGGTCTTTATATAGAAATATAGCCCAAGCGTGGGTCTTTATATAGAAATATAGCCAACCGTTAGTCTTTATATAGAAATATAGCCCAATCGGGGGTCTTTATATAGAAATATAGCCCAATCGTGGGTCTTTATATAGAAATATAGCCCAATCGTGGGTCTTCATATAGAAAAATAGCCCAATCGTGGGTCTTTATATAGAAATATAGCCCAATTGTTGGCCTTTTTATAGAAATATAGCCCAGTCGCGGGTCTTTAAATAGAAATATAGCCCAATCGTGGGTCTTTATATAGAAATATAGCCCAATCGGGGATCTTTATATAGAAATATAGCCCAATCGTGGGTCTTTATATAGAAATATAGCCCAGTCGCGGGTCTTTAAATAGAAATATAGCCCAATCGTGGATCTTTATATAGAAATATAGCCCAGTCGCGGGTCTTTAAATAGAAATATAGCCCAATCGTGGGTCTTTATATAGAAATATAGCCCAAGCGTGGGTCTTTATATAGAAATATACCCCAACCGTAGGTCTTTATATAGAAATATAGCCCTATATAGAAATATATTCAAAAAAAGATATTTGTTTATTTTTTTTTTATAGCTAAACAAATCACTTAAGTTCATGTTTAATGAACCAAGAATGCAAGAAATCACAACATTTATTCTCTCATACAACTTTGCTCCCACTGGTCCACTTATATTACTCTTTAGGACTTTCATGAAAAGGATAGTCGCCTCTGTGTTAAGCAAATGGTGACAAATATAAAAATGTCGCAAAATTCAAAACAAATTTGTAGAGAAAAATAAGTAAATACATGCATTATCTTTGCTGTTTTCGAAGATGTACCAAATTCTATTCTAGTCAAAATATATTTATTTCTTGTTGTGCTCAACCAAGCACAGACAAGAACATGCAGGAATATGCATGCATGCACAAGAGTCAAATGTATTTAAAATATGAGATAGAATAATAATTGTGTATTAAAATTATTGCAAGAATTCACTTGTAACATGTTGTTCGGAAAGCAAATGCAATTGCTGTCACTGCAGTCTGTTGAAGTCATTGAGCTTTCGAAGGAGTCTAAGAAAAAACGAAGGTACCATGGGGCAATATTGTATTATTTATAGTAGAAATGAGAACTTGTTCTCTAACTATACAAAAACCAAAACATTAAGTTGAGATTTAAAGCAAGATAATTATCTTTTATCATAAAGCTACCCACCCCACTGTGCATCCTCCGAACCTTGCTCATTTGAAACCAAATTAAAGCATTTTCTAAGTAGTGCAAATATAAGTATGAATGTGCGATTTCTAGGATTTGTTATTGCCTTTCTTCTTACTCTTCCTTCATTATATTTTTTTTTTGTATTCTTTAATACCGAATTCTTACCCACCAAACCACACCCATTCCCCTACCGGAAACACACAAAATGAAGAACATTTTTGCCAATGTAAACAGGATAATTATGAAGATGTTAAGTGATGTTTATAATACATTCACATTCATTTTGTTCAAATAATAAAATGAAAATATAAGAGAAAATTTATCGAAAAACAAAATCATTCCAAGAGCTTGAGACTGCAGCAAAATAACGAAGATGTTATTTAATATAAAAGCTCTGACAAGAGTTTAAGTAAATCTTAAAAGGATTTGGTTTGTAAAATTCCAGCTGAAATATTTAAGGATTTGTTGGCGGAAATTGGAAAACATCGATAAAGATTCAATGAACAATTAAGTACAAAAATAATGAGCAAAAAAACAAAGTCATGGCAAAGATTAAAAGTTCAAATTAGAGATGGACAAATTTAAAAATCATATTAAGTGGCAAAATTTGAAAATGTTATTTCTCAGCAAATAATTCTCATTTAGTTCAAAAATTATACACAATAAGATAATACAAATTGTCTAACAAGATCATCTCTATTACTAGACTATGACTAGACTATGACTAGACTATGACTAGACTATGACTAGACTATGACTAGACTATGACTAGACTATGACTAGACTATGACTAGACTATGACTAGACTATGACTAGACTATGACTAGACTATGACTAGACTATGACTAGACTATGACTAGACTATGACTAGACTATGACTAGACTATGACTAGACTATGACTAGACTATGACTAGACTATGACTAGACTATGACTAGACTATGACTAGACTATGACTAGACTATGACTAGACTATGACTAGACTATGACTAGACTATGACTAGACTATGACTAGACTATGACTAGACTATGACTAGACTATGACTAGACTATGACTAGACTATGACTAGACTATGACTAGACTATGACTAGACTATGACTAGACTATGACTAGACTATGACTAGACTATGACTAGACTATGACTAGACTATGACTAGACTATGACTAGACTATGACTAGACTATGACTAGACTATGACTAGACTATGACTAGACTATGACTAGACTATGACTAGACTATGACTAGACTATGACTAGACTATGACTAGACTATGAATAGACTATGACTAGACTATGACTAGACTATGACAAGAGCTATAACTCGGGCTTTGACTGTAGCTACGACTCGAGCCAAGACTACTGATATTGCCTGAGTTATATTATAAATCTTTTTCGTTCATGTCTTTTATATTTGTAATGTCAAAACAATTCTTGTGTGTTTCTAATTCACTTACGATTCCATATAATGCATGACTCTATATCCTTCTCTATATCCTTTAACACTTAAGTTTAAATTTAACTTTTTAACTTAATAACGTTTCTGTGAGTATTTATCTTTCAAACTGTTGTTAGTGGTTTTAATATGATGGTGATAAATACAGACACCAATAACAATAATATTTGACCTGTTTAGATCCACAAACGACTAACTTCTGCAAGCTTGTAAACATGATAAACCAGCGGGAAAAGAACAGGTTTTGGGGCCTTTTACTAGATGGGGATAAGAAGATGACATGTCGAGATATAAACTTGATAATATATTAACAAGTTTTGTGATATGAAGGCTTTCAAGATGCCTTCTATGGAAGGAGCTTTAGATGATGTTTCTAGAAACTCAATAGCTAAAAATTAAGCATTTATTTCCCTTTATTAGAAAAAATACTAATTGTAATAAGAAAAAAGTACAGAAGATATATCAGAGCTTAAGAAATCCTCGCATGAGGCCTTCTTACCTAAGTTAGAATGGAAGGTATATAGAAGTATGCTTCTAAAAATATTTATTTAGACACTTTGGATGATTGACTTAGAATTTAATATATTTAATGCTTTTGAAAATATTTGTATTGTTCTCTAAAGTACAGGCCTTGACCTTTTTCCCTTGAATTAAACCAAGAAACGGAATGAGTATTGTAATAACATGAGCACACATTCTTTCTAATAAACTTGCATGCAAGGAAGTTGCCTTAGAATGCGTTACTGCTTTTGTAGTTGGAAACGACACAAATGCAGAGAAATCCCTTCATAAGTATGAAATGACGGAAATTTGACTCAAATACCAAAAAGATAAGAGTTCAACGAGTGGAGAGTAGATGGGAGGTAATTCACTCATACATGCACGATTTTGTGGTGACAACATGCTGATAACTTTTTTGATTTTTTTGACATTTTATTATGTTTATTATACCCTATAGCTTCTTAAATAGGGTTGGTATTTTGGGTTTGTGATAATGGTGTAGACATTTTGATCATTCAAACATTTGTTTATGACAGTCCGTCAGGGTGTACATCGGTATGCCGGTCAATCATTATTTCATCTTGTCATTAAGTCATTTCGTCGATGTGTCCTTACATTTATGTTAATCAATATGTCTGTCAATCAGCTTGTCTGTCCCTCCTCATCTTCTGCTATCCGTATGTTCGTCCATCGGTATGTCTATCCATCGATATGTCCGTCCATCGGTATGTCTGTCCATCTGAATGTCCGTCCATCGGTATCTCAGTCCAGCTTTATACAGAAATATAGCCCAATGGTGGGTCTTTGTATTGAAATATGGCCCAATCGTGGGTCCCTATACAAAAATATAGCCCAATCGTGTATCTCTATACAGAAATATAGCCCAATCGTGGGTCTTTATATAAAAATTTATCCCAATCATGAGTCTTTATACAGAAACATAGCCCAATCTTGGGTTTTTTGTAAAAATATAGCCCAATTGTGGGTCTTTATACAGAAATATAACTCAATCGTGGATCTTTATACAGAAATATAGCCCAATCGTGTGTCTCTATACAGAAATATAGCCCAATCGTGGGTCTTTATATAGAAATATAGCCCAATCGTGGGTATTTATATAGAAATATAGCCTAATCGGGAGTCTTTATATAGAAATATTGCCCAATTGTGGGTTTTTATATAGAAATATGGCCCAATCGTGGGTCTTTATATAGAAATATAACCCAATCGTGGGTCTTTATACAGAATAAAGCCCAATCGTGGGACTTTATACAGAAATAATGCCCAATCGTAGGTCTTTATATAGAAATATAGTCCAATCGTAGGTCTTTATGTAAAAATATAGCCCAATCGTGAGTCTTTATACAAAAATATGGTATAATCGTGGGTCTTTATATAGAAATCCAGCCTAATCGTGGGTCTTTATACAAAAATATTGTCTGTCTGTCTTTATATAGAAATAAAGCGCAATCGTGGGTCTTTATACAGAAATATAGCCCAATCGTGGGTCTTTATATAGAAATAAAGCCCAATCGTGGGTCTTTATATAGAAATAAAGCCCAATCGTGGGACTTTATACAGAAATAATGCCCAATCATAGGTCTTTATATAGAAATATAGTCCAATCGTAGGTCTTTATGTAAAAATATAGTCCAATCGTAGGTCTTTATTTAAAAATATAGCCCAATCGTGAGTCTTTATACAAAAATATGGTATAATCGTGGGTCTTTATATAGAAATCCAGCCTAATCGTGGGTCTTTATACAAAAATATTGCCCAATCGTGGGTATTTATACAAAAATATTGCCCAATCGTGGGTCTTTATACAAAAATATTGCCCAATCGTGGGACTTTATTTAGAAATATAGCCCAATCGTAGGACTTTATATAGAAATATAGCATAATTGTGGGTCTTTGTACAAAAATATTGCCGTGGATTAATATAGGAATATAGCAAAATCGTGGGTTAATATAGGAATATAACCCAATCGTTATGTTTGTTCAACTATATGTCCATCCATTGGTATGTCAGACCATTGGTATGTCTGTCCATCGGTATGTCCGTCCATCGGTATATCCGTCCATCGGTATGTCTGTCCAAGAGTATGTCTGTCCCTTTCTATGTCTGTCTATCGGTATGTCTGTCCATCGGCCTGTCCATACATTACTATGTCCGTTCATCGATATGTCCATCCATCGGTATGTCCTTCATTCGGTGTGATTGTACAACGGTATGTCTGTCCATCAGTATGTCTGTCTGTCCATCAGTATGACTGTCTGTCCATCGGTATGTCTGTCCATTGTTATGTCTATCGGTATATCCATCTGTCGGTATGTCTGTCTATCGACATGTCTGTCCATCGGCCTGTCCATACATCACTTTGTCCGTCCATCGGTATGTCCATCCATCGGTATGTCCATCTATCGGTATGACCGTTTATCGGTATGTACGTCCATCAGTATATCCATCCTTCGGTATGTATATCTATCAGTATATGTGTCCATCGGCATCGATATGTCTGTCCGTCGGCCTATTCCTCCATTACTACATATGTGCGTCCATTTTTATGTCTGTCCATCAGTATGACCGTCCATCACTATATCCGTCTATCGGCATGTCCGTCCATCTCTATTTCTGGCCATCGTTATGTCCGTTCATTGGTATTTTAAAATGTTCGTCCATCCTCATCTTCATTTACCCATATTCCCCTCCATCCTTCCGTTGTTCAAAGTACCAATTGTTATCGCTGGCTGCGATGGTCGTTCGTTAAGGGCGAATTTAACAACCAAATAAAAAGAACCCAATTTCTAATTATTGGTACATGAGTTTATTTCTATTAAAAAAAAAATACAAATTAAAATATATTTTATATAAAGTACTAAAAGAACTTACCGCAGTGCTTTCCTTAAACGAACTAAAATGTTCTTCTTTAAATTATTTATGTTGGGCCACTATTCTTTATGTATAATACATTTAAAATAACGGTACCAACTTAACGAAACAAAAAAGCACTGCAGTTTACTATAGGGACAAAAGAGAATTGATCAGTGAAATAAACAAATAGGCACAAAAGGGAATACAATAAATAACAAAATAACTGATCAAGGGACAAATAAGTAAACATTAAGGTGGTTCACAGAACAACATTAATTGAAATATAAATAAATAAAGATAAATAAATAATCGTTTCGCTGGTCATGAGCCATCAAGCGACATTCCCACCCCCGTGGATCGGTCACGATTCACTTCTTCAAATCTAGGACGGCAAGTTTGGAAACAGGACGCATCAGGACACCAGTACTGGTACGGACGTTAACACGACGAATAACACCATCTTTGCCTTTGTACACTTCTTCCACTCGGCCACGTTTCCAATCTCTACGGGAGACTGCAGAATCACATATGAGGACCAAATCACCAACAGCAATGGGCTTTGTACGTTGACACCATTTGGAACGTCTGGTAAGTGTGGGCAGATACTCATATATCCAGCGATTCCAGAAGTGATCTCGTAACTGACGGGAGAAACACCACTGCTTCTTTAACATCAAGGGCTGACCATCTGTGGCTCCGGCTGAAGTTTGGGCTGTATTTGGGCAACCAAGCAAAAAATGATTAGGCGTTAGTGGCTCTTCATCTTCATGGCTCAACGGCAAGTGTGTTAAGGGACGGGAATTCACAATATTTTCTGCTTCTATCAGGAAACTTTGAAGCGTGTGTTCACGAGGGGCAGACTCTTTTAATGTCGACTTTAGCACACGTTTGACGCAGTGAACCATACGTTCCCATATACCACCTTCTGCAGGATTATGTGGACAATTGAACTGCCAGTCAATACCTTTTGATGATAGTTCATCTTGGATTCGGGCCACGTCAAACACCTCATTAAACTTCTTTGCGACTTGGTCAACACCAACAAAATTTTTTCCATTGTCGCTTCTGATTCTTGTAGGCAGGCCACGACGGTTTATAAAGTTGCGAATGGCAAGAATACACGCATCCGTGGACAAATCGAATGCAACTTCCAAGTGGATCGCTCTGACGGTTAGGCAGGTAAACAGAGCAACCCATCTCTTCTCATGACGTCTTCCAATGGTTATAGTTAGGGGCCCGAAGTAATCTAACCCAGTGTAGGTGAAGGGCCGAATATATGGCGTTAATCTGTCTTCTGGCAAAGAACCCATGAGTGGTGGCACCGGCAATGTACGACGAAATCTGCAAATAAGACAATTAGAAACACGCTTATGCAAAATTTTTCTAAGGCGGGGGATCCAAAATGATCTTCTAATTTCACATATCGTGGCTTCGAAATTCTGATGTTTCATTTGTTCGTGTACATGGGCCACAAACAACTCAGTGACTGGATGAGATGACGGCAAAATAATCGGACGTCTAATTTCTATGGGCAACCAACTAGCTGCGTCCACACGGCCATAAACTCTTAGCAGTGAATTTTCATCCAAATATGGAACCAATGAAAACAATTCACTACCTTTGGGCAAACTTCCTTCAGATTTTAAAATTTCAATTTCAGCATTATATTTTTCTTGTTGGGCTTGGCGACAAATGTAAATTTCAGCAGTTTTTAGTTCGCCAACAGTTAGGGATGTTGTTTCATCAGGGCTCACTTTCTTTTTGCATCGGTTTATAAAACGCAACATCCAAGCGACCATACGTTTTATTTTCAAATAAGATGAAAATCTGCTGAAATCAATTAGAGGCGACACATTAATTAATAAAGTAAATATTGGGCGTAGTTCTTCAACATCTAGGCTATTGGATATTATGTTGACAGCTTTAGGCCATTCGTCTTCACCACTATAAAGAAAACAAGGACCACTAAACCAATTGCACTCATTTGAAAAGTTAACCTGGGACTTCATTCTGGTAGTTTTATCAGCAACATTGAGATTTGTTGGCAGCCATCTCCAATCTGCTGGGCTAGTGGAATCCAAAATCTCTGTAATTCTATGGGCAACAAATGGCTTGTACCTACGACTTTCTGAGCCAATCCAATTTATTACTGTCGTCGAATCGCTCCAACAAATAGTTCGAGACACTTTAATGGAATGCTCTTCCAAAATTGTACCCATCAGTCTAGTACCTAAAACTGCAGCCTGAAGTTCGAGCCTAGGAATACTCATCGTCTTTAGAGGGGCACATCTAGTTTTTGCAGCTACGAAGGACACTTCAATTTTTCCATCAACATTAATGGACCTCCAATAAGACACGGCACCAAATGCATCCTCACTAGCGTCGACAAAAACATGTAGCTCCAGGCAACGAGGAACACCATTTACAAAATAATGGCGAGGCACTTTTACATGGACAACATTTTTCAGCTCAAGGCGCCAATTGTTCCAAACGTCATATATTTCTTCGGGCAAAACATCATCCCACCGGATGTCGTGTCTCCAGACTTCACGCATTAATAGTTTGGCTGTTATCATAAAGTTGCTCAAAAAACCAAGTGGATCGAATACAGACATAACCACACTTAACAACTCACGCTTTGTAGGGGACCTCAAACCTGCCATGACGTCAGCATTCACGTTGTGGAACTTAAGCTCAAACCTGAAAGTATCATCTTTTGGCTGCCAATACATACCAAGGACCTTTTCGGATTTTGGCTCGTTGATATCACTGGGAAAATTCACCGGTTTCTCCAATGTACCTTTAAGGGCCACAATTACCTTGGATGAGTTAGAAGAAAAATTCCGTAGCTCAAAACCTGCTGACTTATGGATGTCGCACACTTGTTGGGCAACCTCAATAGCTCTGTCAGAAGTTGGAAAACTGTCGACAAAGTCATCCACATAATGATGATCCACAATGGACTTTACAGCGCGAGGATATTTTTCCCGATAGCTTAGGGCGTTTGATTCTTTAACATAATGGGCTACGCAGGGCGAGCAAGCAGCACCAAATGTCATCACAAGCATTTCATATGTATCGGGTGGCTTCGTATCATCATCACGCCAAAGGAACCGTTGAGAACATCTGTCTTCAGGAGCCACGAGAACCTGGTGAAACATCTCTTTAATATCCCCACAAACTGCAACTGCTCCAACTCGGAAGTTGAACAAAATAGATGGCAACGGCTTATATTGCTGAGGACCCTTCAATAGTTTAGAATTTAATGAGACACCTTCAACAGACGCGGCCGCATCAAAAACCAAACGAAGCTTTCCAGGCTTATTAGGGTTGACCACTCCAAAATGAGGAAGGTACCAAGTCTTAGGGCAAACATCAAAGGCTTCATTAGATGACAATTTTCTTACATACCCCTTTTTCAGATAATCTCGGATGATCGACTTATAGGCAACACCAAATTCAGGCATCTTCTTCATCTTACGCTCAATACCAATGAGCCTATTTAGGGCCATGGAGTAACTGTCAGGCAGGACTATATCATCAGCGCTCCACAAGAGCCGAGTTTGGAACCTCCCATCGACCTTCACTGTAGAATTCTTCATAATTTGACGAGCACGGACGACCTCCTTAGACTCTATGACCGGCAAAACTTTTACACCAAAGTTTTCTGTTTCAAAATAATTTGCCACCAAATCATAGAGTTTCTCCTCTGATTTAACGGACAGCAAACACAAATGGGAATTGGATGGCTTTCCCTTCATCGGACCAAAAACGACCCAGCCTAATGGTGTGTTGGCAGCATAAGGACCACTTTCTTCCAACGGCACAATTTCATCAGGAAGACCAAGATGACAGTGATCCAATCCAATTAGGACCTTAGGGACAACACCATTATATAATTTGATAGGTAGTCCAGGATGACCTCTCAAATCCATATTAAAACTCTGGGCCGGCAATTTCAAATTTGAGACTCCATATACATTTTTTAGGGCATATTTTCGCTGCTTACCAATCCCACTTACATGAAGATCAACCACAGATGTCGTTTCCTCAGAAGCCTTTCCAGCATACCAGTGCAAGTTCAATTTACTTTGTTGCCCCCGGAGGCCCAGTTGCCTCACCAAGGAGCTGTCCACCATAGTAACAGAGGAACCTTCGTCCAACAACGCAAAAGTTTCAACCTTGTTACTAGGACCATAAAGTATAATTGGCACAACCCGAAACAACAAAACACTCTTATCTGCAGCATTGGCCACGCAGCTAAGGACAGACGCACTTCCATTTGTTGAACCACTTAGAGCCTCCGACTCATTTGAACCATTATTATTTGGACTATCATGTAACAATTTGTTATGTTTTCTTAAGCAACCATCAATGTGACACTCTTTTCGATTACGACAATTCCTACTAGAATGTCCAGAGCCAAAACACGAAAAACATAACCTAAATTTTTTCACGTTAGACCACCGATCAGGTACGCTTAATGAAGAAAATTTTCTGCACTCAAACAACTTATGGTTACCCTGGCACATGGGGCATTCTTGTTTTCGTTGACCATCAGCGGCATGGAGGACAACTTTTCTTTTTGGTTCACTATTATTTCGATTTCCACTCACCCCTTGAATAATCTGCACCAACTCAGCAACATCTTTGAGCCACTTGTTGAAATCCAAAACAGTTGGATATGGCTTAATTGTTGACGAAAAACGAGCCCACTCCATCCGCTTACTCAAGGGAAGCTTTCCAACTAATTCATCTATTAGCGTAGGATTCGCCAAATGCTGTTGTCCATTTGCAGATTCCAAAAAGGCGGCAAGATTCTGCACCTTAACAGCAAAGGGCACAAGTCGATCAATAGCACCTTCACTAATGGGCTGAATTTCT